>OX421978.1:82986133-83156133 GCA_949128135.1 Parasteatoda lunata
CGTGCTAATTACGCATCGCGCTACACACATCTGTCCCATTGAATAACAAGGGAATGACCGGTTTTTTAAATGCAGGGAAGATTGCATCAAAATGTTCGGAAAAAGTAGAGATAAAACTCAGGTGACTATACGAAACGAGATTATCACATTCTACGTCAGAACACAAAAAATTTTTTAAAGCTTAACTGGTGTAATGTACCAAATTTTCTTTCATAATTATAATTCCATTCGTTGAGGCTAATATAAATCACGGTTATGATTTTTGAAATGAAACTTCTTATGCGACTCCCAACAAGGTTGCGTTAAACGTTTAACGCTACATTTTTATTAGCCGGAAAATCACGAGGTAGGATCCAGTTTTCCCTCATTCATTTCCATATTGTTTTGGTTCTCACTAGCATAAAATTAATAAAAGTCTTAAAACTACTGTTTTTCTATAAATATTTTTGCATCCCTAACTTAATGTTATTTTCCTGTACCGCTATTATTACGCTTTTAATTCAAGAGTTTAAAACTAAGATAATTGCTTTTTTATTATTTTATTATTATTATTATTGTAATTTAATTCTGCGCGACATTTTAAAATAAAGTTATGTAGATAGGTGGTTGTAAGCAATGTTAATAAAGTTTGTCTTAAAGAAACAATATGATTTCACTAAAAATCAATTTCGACCCCTTCCTATTTTCATTTCCACATTATGAAGTTTCACTTCTTCCGCGCGGAGGGACTCCACGCACTATTTATTATTATTTTTTTTTTAAAGTTATACTTTTAAAACATTCAAATGTTTATCAACATGCAGATAGGTAAAACAACACAGATTATAACAATATATAATGGGGATTCAAATATTTTAAATCAGACTCAGCATATATTTTAATCAATTGATTAGAATTCTGGTGCAATCTTTGTAAACATTAAAATCCTTTCGATTGACGATACGTTCTTTTACTGTAAATTAGATTAATTACAATTGTTTCCAAAACTTACGAAACTTTATTTAAAGCTTCTCATGATAACTCCTCGAATACTGATTAGGAATAATTCTGCAATTGATAGAAACTATTTATTAGCGTTGTTGATGAAACTAATTAATGCGGATTATTTTCGGGAGGCTATTTGAATACAAGGCGTGGGTAAATTTGCGTGAAAATATAAAAGTGTAAACGTGACTGATTATGTAAACTGGAAATTTGGCAGAGTTTTATTTACTAATTATTGCTTAACAAACTAACTGTTTGAAAGCATTTGCACTTCGAATGCTTAATGATTTTCAGAAATTAGCAAACATGGTCAGTAGTTATTTGATCGTATACGATATTAAAGCACAAGTCTACCAAGATAATTAGAAACTGAAATTAAAAGTGGATCTTCAAGCTATGGCTTTACTAGTTACTTTAATTATAATTAAAGTAACGAGTGAAAAGTATATATAACAAGCAAAACAACCCAATCTGATACTTTATTTCTCAAATTAATTTCATAGAAGAATGTAATTGCAATAAATATGACAAAAGTTGCAGCATATTAATCATTAGAGGTCATGGATATATTAATATTTCACAAAAGTGATTCCCAACTGTTTCCTCCAAATCCTCAATAAAAAGACAACTAGATATGAAATCAAAAGCAGATGACATACACTAAAAAGAAATTGAACCTTGTATTGCACTAGATCTGATACATGCTCCTTTAATAGCATATAGCGGATATGCTAGCCTATTTATATACCTATGCAAGTAGTAAAAATATAATACTAAGAAAAATAAATATTGAACATAAAATACTGTTGCAATATTTTTTCCAATATATAATGAGTAGGGCATATTATTCCCATGAAAGAGATTTAATAAAGATTATTTTCATTACAATATTTAATAAGCATGTTTTCGGCGTTGAAAAAATACAATGTTAGAGCCAAAAATTAATTTCATAAAAAAAAAACTCCAAACTTATTTAAGCCTTTGCGCTGAGTAACTGTAATAGAACATCAAAAATAGAGTTTGGCAAAACGAGTTATCTAAGTGATTAAAATCAATAGAATCAGTTCACTTAGTTGAATCACTGATTCGGGTAGAGTGATTTAAATTTGATTCAGATCAGTTATTCGAATCAAATGATCTGGATCAGTGATTTGATTAAAGTGATTGGATCAGTGATTTAATTTAAGTGATGAGGGATTCGAATCGGTTGCCAATTGATTCGATTTATGATTCAATCAGTGATTGAGTGATTCGTATCAGTAATTTGATTGCGGGGTTCAGATCAGTAATTCGACTCAAGTGACGTGGATCTGTGATTTGAATCTAGTGATTTGAAACAGTGATTCGTATCCAAATATGTCAATCTCTTTTAATTTTATATGACATAGCACTGTGAAATAACAATATAATTAAATAATGTGAAATAACAATATCATGTGAAATAATTGAAGAAATAATACTTCATTTTATTTAGAATCTGCTTCAATAAGTTCAACTGATTCGAATCACTAATACCAATGAACTGTTTTGAATCATTCCAAAACGGTAATTCGAATCAGTGAATCAGAACCCAACTCTGAAAAGTCACCACTCTAAATTTTAAAATTTTTATTTTTCTTAAAATTTAATTTCCCCCTTGATTTATTATTGAAAGTGATGTATAAAAACATAGCATTATGTATTTTGTTGTTGTCTTAAGCTACTTGTCAAAAATGTCCAACCTAGAGAGGCGCCCTTCTTCTTGTTTTCTATTGACGTCATCTAAGGACGATATTTCGACTTCTGACTCCCACATACGTCACAGCCTGTTTACAAGGATTACACATTCACACACTATTCATCTATCCGCAGATCGAAATTTTGACCTGAACCAGAGAACGATCAGTCTACGATCTAGTACCCCCAGAGGAATCGATTTCCCCCAGAGGATCTTAGTGACCTTGACATATTTAGCATGTACCAGTCCCCATTTTTTTCAATTATGAAATAAATAGCAATCAAATAAATTTACAGTATAAATCACCCCAACTAACTAAAGCCATCTTGATTTTTGCCATAATTTGGCGCAAACGAAGACAATAAGAACCAGGCATAGATATTGAGGAAGACTGTGTCTGAAAATAATCTAACAGAGGAAAAAAATATTTTGTTGAAATCTTCAAAATCATGAAAGTAGTAGTGAATTACAGGCTCCATTATTATTCTAATAAATAAGGTTAGTACATTTTTAAGATTACAAAAAGAAAAATTGATGCTTAGACAGTTGGAATATTTGTATAGTACCTCAATGCATGTTTTAATAAACATTCAGGATCTGTTAGGAGAAAAATCAAAACAAATATCTTCGAATACTAGTGCCACTAATTTTCATTTCAAAGACGATGCATGATTCAAAAAGTCATAACTAATATTCCACTAATTAAAACTTTAGAACAAAGAGAAATTTATTTTTCACAGATGTGTAGGTGAAATGAATTGTGGATTAAATAACATATAACATGTTTCGGTAACATGTAAGATGTAAAAATGCGTCAATGCTATTATTATTACTTTAAAACGCACAAAAGTGTATTTTAAAAAAAGTTCAATTTTAATAAATAATTCATGAACATTTTGAATATCTGGAGAAAAGCATAGAGGAATGAAGAATAACATTAATAATTAACAAAATAAGAATTTTATACGATATGCATTTAAATTACTGGAAGTAATTTAAAACAAATATATTTTAATTTGTTCCTAAATTAAAACATTAAAAACCAGAGATTAATTTAAGGGTAGAAACTTACATGTTAAACATAATTATCCTAATTTAAATTAATCTTAGTAACAAGTCTTAATTAATTATATGTGTATTCACGATACTTTCAGTCCTTTTAAAACAAATATTTTATCTTGCTTCAAATAATAAAAAGAAATAATTTCATTCCCTTTAGGGTAACAACGAAAACATTTTCCCTTGTCAAAATATTAGCATATTCATTTTAAAAGCATTCTGTTTGTATTATACATGTATATCTTCGTTTCGTATAAATTATTTAGATATTTCTTTGAAAATTATAATTTATGACGGTAAAGTGTATTGAGTTATTAATTGCTGCAATAATTAAAACATATCAAGTAAGTTAGTCATTAGCGACATTTAAATAAACATTTGCTTTCTTTAAAAATATTAATTCTCCGTTTGCCGAATGTTCCGAAATTATCGGAAAATATTTCTTCAAAATTAAGAAGTTGAAGGAGCAATCCATTTCAGCATTTTTTTAAATTTTTTTTTTTGATTCCTACTATTATCTCACTCTTTTCCTATATATATTTACCGATGTAAGCTCTTTAATTGTTAACTTAATAGTCTCAGGGAGAAAGTGAACTAATAAAGCTAATTATTCAATTCCTACTGTTAGTTCACACTCTCCCTATATCTTGTTCAAATTTTCAATCGTTAATAAAAAACTTTTTATTCACCCAGTCAAGTTCAAATGAATTATTTTAAACCCGCAGTTTAAAATACTTGATGTTAATACCGATGCTTAAAATAGTATTTCATTAATTAAATTTAATTAATTAAATTTAATTAATTAATTATAGTTTAATATGGGAGAAAAAACTTATGTTATATAAGATATTTAGCAGGATGTAAATTTAGGAATAGATACGGTCAGTGGCGAAGCTTAAAGATCGCTGAAAAAAAAAAATTCTTTCCGATTTTTTTTTCCATTCTGCTTTCTAGTCTGAGTCAAGCAGGGAACAAAATGGAAAATGAAACGTGTGAATTAATTAGTGAATTCAAAAACAACGCGAATTACAATTACCTCTCATATGTATATTCATACTTTTATTAACTGTAATTATTTAATAAAAAGTGACTAAAATAAAATTTTCCTTATTGACTCAAGTAGGAATTGACATAATTTTTTTTTTATATTACTTGTTTACCTATGTTAACTCTTAACTGAGAATTCTAAGTTATCTGTCTAGACTTCGTGTATGTTTTTGAATTTTTTTTTATATGTGTGATCAAAATATTTTTTTAAAAAGAGAAGGTTTTATTTTAAAGTCTTAAAAAACCAAAAAATAAATAAGTAAATATATAAATAAAATTAAATAATTGTACCAGATGCGAAAAATGTTAAACAGTGCTGAATGTCTAGGAAGGCTTAATATACCTCTTTAAAAAAATTAATAAATAAATAATACTTGATAGATGACTGTACTATAAGAACTACTTTGGTTTAATTTTTAAATCTGCCCGAAAAAATAAATGTGTTGAATCTGATAAAAAATACTAAACAGTGCTTTTGGCGTGCTTGCTACATTCCCTACTTTTCTTTTTTCCCCTCATCTCTGTAAATGCTTTTTACTTTTGAAGTTATTTAGATTAATGGGGAACTATTCAAATTTCTAACTATTCCAATAAATCTATTCTAATGAAACTATTCTAATAAAAATTTATAAAAGGAAATGCTTTTACGAAATGAATTTTGTTTATTATAATTTATTTTGTAATGCACCTCTTGATAGAGTACATATTTGAAATGTACTATATCAAGATCGGGATAAATCACATTTTGAAAAATTCTAAATCATCAGTAAACCCTATTTGTTGTAATTTTTTGAAGTTACAACTCACTACTCCTGGAAATGTAACTAGTTTCGTTCGTAAAAAGAAAACCTAATGGAATCTCCCATTCCATTCATCACAAACAGACACATTTCGTATAAAGTTGAGAGCGCCATCCATCATTCGGGACACAAAATACACCTACTTTATCAACAAGAATGTTTGTTTGACTTTGTCGGGAAGTGCTTGAAAATTGGTATAGTTCACTTGAGTAGGAAAACGTTTTTTTTCTTTCTTATTGTAAATTATTTGAAAATGGGTCTCAATTGAGCCTGTTTAGAATACTATTTTCATGTATTTTCAAGTTTAGCGAAGAAACAATTATTCGTTAAGTGTCGTACTACAAAAGATAAGGTTTTTTCTTTTAACTATTTTTTTAAATATTTATTTTACCATTTTATGCAATATATATATATAATATATAAGAATGAATATAAAAATATGTGTATAAATTGTATGTAGAATATACCATAATTGTATGTACCATATTTTGGTATGATTTACAAAATCCATATTAGTGCTTTCTAAAAAAAATAAAATCTCACTTTTGACGATTTAGAAATTCTTTAGCTATATTTCATTAATTTTGAGAATAATTTCGTCATGGAATCACGTGATTTTTTGCGAAACGCTGAAATACATAAAGAAAATTCTTTCTCAACGCGAAACCGAATGGTTGTGTATTGTGGGTGATTGTTATCCATAATGACGAAACTAGGAACCACGATGACTCAGGGGATACAGCGTTCGCCTTCCAATGAGTCGAACCGGGTTCGAATTCCAGTCGATATGAATTCTGCAGCCGGATTGCACCAACCACAGTGCTGACGTGAAATATCTTCAGTGGTAGACGGATGATGGGTTAGAGTCCCCTTGCTGTCAGGCTAACCGTGGGAAGTTCTCGTGGTCTTCCTCTCCATATAATGCAGGTTCGGGTTAGATTCATGAAAAAGTCATTCCACGAAGGCAAGTTTTTCCCAATGCTCGATCCAGTGCTTTCCTTGTCTTCCGGATTGGGTTCAAAATTACAAGGCTACGTAGTTGAACATTAGTAGTCGTAAACTCATAAAATTGGGTCGGCTGTTCAAAGACGGTTATAAAAAAAAATGACGAAACTAGAAGGAAGACAAGACAGTCGAAAATAAAGTGACGAAGTAAGTCGGCTGAACTGTATGGTGGTCAAGGAATTGGCCTAGGAATAATACCGGGATCGAATCCCGGTTCGAGCATGAGTGTAATTTTCTTTTTCTGTTCTATCTGTCCATCTTGTGTTGTTCGGGAAACATTGGTCTACCTACATGGTGCCATGAAAAAAATGATAATTAGAAAAGTTAGATAGTTTAGACATTATAAGTTTTTATTTTTTTGAGAAAAAAATAAAATGATGAAATATATATATTTTTTAAATTTTGATGAAATTTTTTCCTTAGAAAAAGTGACTATAATTATTTCGTAGCTTTGACGAAAAATATACTCCGAGCATACACCAGGAAACGGTTTCGTCAAAAACGAAGAAAGTTTCGTCATATCTGAGTATCCATTTTTTACAGTGTGTTTTACTCACTAAAAAGAAATATTTAATCATTCTAATCTTCAGATTATGTTTTAAATCTGTTTGGTATTAATTACTTAGTTAGCACAAAAAAATACCTGCTTCTGTATATAAATCATAAAAAAAATCAGTCTGACTCGAAATCAAATAAATATTGATCTAGCTAGTTTTATAACTATACCTCATTTATCTTTTCGTTTTACTCTTTCGGAGATAGTCCATTAGCTACAATACAAAAATAGAACTTAAGCCCCGTCCGTTGACACATACTTCTAAATCCTTCGTTAAGCTATTATCTAAATACCAAGGAATAAATCTTGAGATAAGAGCAAAAGAAGAGGAATTATTGAGTCAAAAATATCTTTCCCTGCTCTAAATTTAATGCGTTGTTAATAGATAGATAAATGTTAACCTAGAAATAGTTAATTTTAAAACAAGAAAATAATAAATAGATTTTTATAATTAATGTGGTAATTTAGATAAATAATGTAAGTTTATTAAACGAAATAATAAAATATTTTTGACTTTGAGTATTATGAAAACCTTGTGTAAATGTTATAAATTAGGTATAATGGATATAAGTTACAAAAAATTGATAAAAAATAAAATTAACCTAGTTAATGAAAATGTAACATAAACCAGTTTGCTTTTCGGCTACCACATCAAATTTAAATAACAAAAGTAAGAGAATATTAAGCCTTGAATTTTTCTGCAATGTAGTTTTTTGTTTATATTTCAATAATAATTTATTAAAAGACACGGTCATATTTCTAAAACTACATTATGTTTTGCAAAGAAACTAATTAAAAACATCGAAAATACAGGTAATCATATATTGATGACGAGAAAATATCTTTTCATTTGTTTGTTTTCCGGCTTTTTAAATATTTTTATAAATAATTGTTTTAAAAAAATATTTATAAAAACATTTTAATAATTTTGCTTCTTCTTTTTACACCAGTCTTTATTGTATTATCTTCAATGCTTTCTCTACATTTTTTGTTATATATATATATATATATATATATATATATATATAATTGTATTATTGGAATATTCTTCCAATATTCCAATAGTACAAATATTGCAAATTAAGCCTTTTAGATTAACTACAACATAAACTATTAATTTCCATATTAATTGCTTAAATTACTCATTAAATTATCCTAAACCTTTGTACTTGCTAATAAGAAAATAATTAAACCATGTTTATTTCATAATTTTATTACCGTTTAACTCTTTTGTGCAGCATCTTAAAAATACTACTCAACAAAACAAACTCTAGTGACAGAAGGATAATATTCATCTATTTTTTCTGCAATAATATTTATTACGATGCAACTTGAATGATTAAGCTATCAGTAAGTCAGTACTTTGTTTAAGTCACTCTAGGGCTGCACAATGGGCAATTGGCGACACTGCATGAGGAAAAATACCCCTGAGGATGATCCAAAGATACTCATCACAATTTTGATTAGCAGTATTTATTCAATTATTATCATTATCTAAATACTAGAAATTAAATTCTAATGATTTAGTTAATACCCTAACATGGTGAAATATTAAAAAAGTATTTAGTAGCAATCAATTTTAAAATTACTAGGCTGAAAGACAAAGTAACTGGTCTGCAAATAAAAGTAAGAGAAATAAAATAAAATGTAAACTCATTCAGAATTTTAAACCAATACACATCAGTAATCTGAAATATGTACAACTTCGGCAAGTGTGATGGATTTTTTTAAATGGTGCTTTTGATAAAATAAGAAATAAGCTGCCCAAATCCATGGAACGTAAATAAGTAGAAATGTTTACATTTAGTTTAAGAATTTATAAATCATGGATTCATCAAGATGTCGGAATCCCCACTCATCATGATCCGCCACGCATTATCCAAACACCATTCTTACTCCTTTTTTTTTAGCTTAGAAAGTCAATAATAAAAAAAAACATCTTACGGATAATAAGATTCTAAACCACCTGTGAGAAAATGTCAACCCTTCGAAATCCGGATGGAGAGAGTGTTATAAAAAGCTAGAGCATCCTGCAACGACTCCTGGTTCGATGCTAGGGAGTGCCAAAGAACTCTCTTGCACACCTCATCTCTACTTCCGTTATTGGATCATCAATATTTTAAATTTTTTTTCGTTTCAAACTTTTAGGTGCATTATTATTATTGGTTTTGAAAACTTATTAGTCTACATCAGAGTAATAAAAATAAAACTTTATAAAACTGCCCCACGTAATAATAAGGCTATATTAGTTAAATTGCTCTACTATAATCAATAACATTTCTAAAACCGTTTCTAACAATAAAAAAAGCTCGAATAGAATATCTGTTTTATTCCGGCCAAGAATTCTTTCTTTTGAGCCTCATAATGTCGTAATAAAAAGAGAATAGAAAACAATTTCGAGGATCGTACATCAAAAGGTTCGAGATATAAATGAGCATATGTATCATTGTAACAGTTGCTTCGGAGTAAAGCACGATTTTGTTTCCATTTCATTACATTGTTTATGTTTTGGACATCAAAAATACCACGTTTGATGGGTTCACCAATCATAAAATTTAAGATATACAATCCTGATGTAGGAAGCGCTTAAGGAAAAACAGAAGTATCTTTAATGATACACTGGAAGCAATAAAACGAACATTGAATAGGAAGTTTTGTAAGAGAAAATATTCCTATATATGAATTCATCCCTCTTTATGGCACCGAAATGGTTTTTATTTTATTTTACGTATTATTTTACGTTTTTTTATTCACATGTTTTTGTTTTGTTTTTTTGTGCAGAAAATACGTTAGAAACGTAAGATTCCTTTCCCCTTTATTGAGTCGATATGGTTTTAACCCACTGGCGGTTAAGGAAATGGGCAAAATTGGGAGAATGTTTCTCCCCTACACGCAGTTCCCCTATCCATTAACATGGGAAAACCGGTTTTGCTATGCAGTGAAGACTGCAGGTTAAAATACGACTTTATACGTGCATAACCGTCAGTGGGTTAAATGATAATTTATTTAAAAAAACTCTTAAGAGTATAGTCTGCTTAGGATTTATATATAAAATTAACAAACATACCTCTTTTTATTATCATTTAAAGGCTAAATAAGTTTTCTAGAATAACGGTTTGTAGCACAACTATATTTACAATGAAGTCATAAACTGAAATTAATTAGCACTTAAAAACCACAACAACTAACTATCAAGCCTTCAGTATATATATTTAGAGGAAACCAACAGACGAAAATTTTAAGTCAGAATATTTTTGAACGAGCCTTAATGGCTCAGGGTATAGAGCGTTCGCCTTCTAACTAGGTGAACAGTGTTCGAATCCCAGCGATGGCTGGACGATACGAATTTCGCACACGACCGGAACCGACCACAGTATTGATGTAAATTATCCTCAGTGGTAGACGAATCATTGGTTAGAGTCCCCTTGCCATCAGACTAACCATGGGATGTTCTCGTGGCTTTCCTCTCCATGTATCGCAAATGCGGGTTAGTTCCATCAGAAAGTCCTCCACGAAGGCAAATTTCTCCAAATACATGATCCAGATGTTTCCTTGTCTTCTGAATTGGGTTCAAAATTACAAGGCTATGGAGTTGGACATTAGTAGTCGTTAACCTAAAAAATGTTCGGCTGTTCAACGACGGTTATAAAATAAAATAAATTAACAAAGTACTGATGACGTTTTTACTTTCTCTATTTTTTGTTCTACAAAACATATGATGGAAATAGTTAGTTCAGACGGCTTCAGTTGGTAAAATGTTCAAAGGGGAAGTTTTTTTTTATTTTATAGAATAGCCGTAGAACGAGCGTTTGTCCTTCTCGAGGAGCGGACATATGGATTTATATATTATATATTATGGAATATAGGTGAATTGTACTTCATGTGAGACCGACGGCGCATTGTAAGCCTCAACGAGCGGATTTTTCTGCCGGGGCGAGTTCTAACATTTTTTGCGTATGGAAAGATTGCACACATATAAATTTCATTGTAAATTATTGTGAAATTATTAAATGTATAGAATGGCTAGTGCTTTTTTGAGTTATTTGTAAAAATTTGTAAACCCAAAATAGCTACTAAAAATGCAAAGTTGATTCAGAGTGTCATACGTTTAATGATGAATGGACTTGGAAAATTTTTTTTTTTTTCATAGTTGTAGAAAATTTCTTTTCTTCGTTGAATTTCGTTTTCTAAAATTGCACAGTATTACAAGAGTTTTAATAGGTACTAATACATTAATTGCGCGTACATTAGCTTATTCGGCACTTATTAAAATTACATCAAATACCATAATGATAAAAGTACCCATTCCCAAAATTCGCTAAGCACTATTGGTGTCCATAATAACTATATTAACTTCTCCTAAATGACTTAGTAACATTTTCCCAGTAATTTTGCTTTTCAGTACATGTATTATTTTTTATTTTAATCAGTACCTATTTACAAAATTAAGTAATACTGTAAATAGTTTTACTGTAATAGTAAAAATTAATTATTAATTATTACTATTTACAGTACCTATTACATCACTGACGTCAATAATAACTAGATTTTTTTTACGTTTTACCTAAACGAATTAGAACCATTTCCCTAAGTAATATCAATTTTAGTACTTATTGAACTAATTAGTACGTATTAATTGGTACTTATTGCGTATTAATTAGTACGTATTAATTAGTACTTATTGAACTAAAATTAATTTAGAACCATTGGCTTCAGTAGTATTATGGTGATTATTTTTCTTCTGTCCTAGTTCCATGTCTCTATAATTTTGCTTTTCAGTACATAACCTTTTTTTCATTTCTGTTACTACTTATTGCGTAAATTAATTAAGCATCATAGGCATAAATAATAATATGATGGTTTAGTATGCTTCTCCTAAATGAATTAGTATAAAAAAACAAGCATTAAAATTTTTTGACAAAGAAATTAGTACTTATTTATTTTAATTAGTACTTATTGAACTAAAACTAATTTAGAACCATTGGCTTCAGTAGTATTACGGTGATTATTTTTCTTCTGTCCTCTGTCCTAGTTCCATGTCTCTATAATTTTGCTTTTCAGTACATAATCTTTTTTTATTTCTGTTACTACTTATTGCTAAACTTAATTACGTATCATAGGCATCAATAATAATATGATGGTTTAGTATGCTTCTCTTAAATGAATTAGTATTAAAAAAGAAGCATTAAAATTTTTTGACAAAGAAATTAGTACTTATTTATTTTAATTAGTACTTATTGAAGTAAAATTAATTTGGAACCATTGGCTTCAGTAGTATTATGATGGTTATTTATCTTCTGTCCTAGTTCCATGTCTCTATAATTTTGCTATAATTTTTCTATACTTCTCTATAATTTTTTTATTTCTGTTACTATTCATTGCTAAAATTAATTAAGCATCATAGGCATCAAAAATAATATGATGGTTTAGTATGCTTCTCCTAAATGAATTAGTATTAAAAAAGAAGCATTAAAATTTTTTGACAAAGAAATTAGTACTTATTTATTTTAATTAGTACTTATTGAAGTAAAATTAATTTGGAACCATTGGCTTCAGTAGTATTATGATGGTTATTTATCTTCTGTCCTAGTTCCATGTCTCTATAATTTTGCTATAATTTTTCTATACTTCTCTATAATTTTTTTATTTCTGTTACTATTCATTGCTAAAATTAATTAAGCATCATAGGCATCAAAAATAATATGATGGTTTAGTATGCTTCTCCTAAATGAATTAGTATTAAAAAAGAAGCATTAAAATTTTTTGACAAAGAAATTAGTACTTATTTATTTTAATTAGTACTTATTGAACTAAAACTAATTTAGAACCATTGGCTTCAGTAGTATTACGGTGATTATTTTTCTTCTGTCCTCTGTCCTAGTTCCATGTCTCCATAATTTTGCTTTTCAGTACATAATCTTTTTTTATTTCTGTTACTACTTATTGCTAAACTTAATTACGCATCATAGGCATCAATAATAATATGATGGTTTCGTATGCTTCTCTTAAATGAATTAGTATTAAAAAAGAAGCATTAAAATTTTTTGACAAAGAAATTAGTACTTATTTATTTTAATTAGTACTTATTGAAGTAAAATTAATTTGGAACCATTGGCTTCAGTAGTATTATGATGGTTATTTATCTTCTGTCCTAGTTCCATGTCTCTATAATTTTGCTATAATTTTTCTATACTTCTCTATAATTTTTTTATTTCTGTTACTATTCATTGCTAAAATTAATTAAGCATCATAGGCATCAAAAATAATATGATGGTTTAGTATGCTTCTCCTAAATGGATTAGTATTAAAAAAGAAGCATTAAAATTTTTTGACAAAGAAATTAGTACTTATTTATTTTAATTAGTACTTATTGAACTAAAACTAATTTAGAACCATTGGCTTCAGTAGTATTACGGTGATTATTTTTCTTCTGCCCTCTGTCCTAGTTCCATGTCTCTATAATTTTGCTTTTCAGTACATAATCTTTTTTTATTTCTGTTACTACTTATTGCTAAACTTAATTACGCATCATAGGCATCAATAATAATATGATGGTTTAGTATGCTTCTCTTAAATGAATTAGTATTAAAAAAGAAGCATTAAAATTTTTTGACAAAGAAATTAGTACTTATTTATTTTAATTAGTACTTATTGAAGTAAAATTAATTTGGAACCATTGGCTTCAGTAGTATTATGATGGTTATTTATCTTCTGTCCTAGTTCCATGTCTCTATAATTTTGCTATAATTTTTCTATACTTCTCTATAATTTTTTTATTTCTGTTACTATTCATTGCTAAAATTAATTAAGCATCATAGGCATCAAAAATAATATGATGGTTTAGTATGCTTCTCCTAAATGGATTAGTATTAAAAAAGAAGCATTAAAATTTTTTGACAAAGAAATTAGTACTTATTTATTTTAATTAGTACTTATTGAACTAAAACTAATTTAGAACCATTGGCTTCAGTAGTATTACGGTGATTATTTTTCTTCTGTCCTCTGTTCTAGTTCCATGTCTCTATAATTTTGCTTTTCAGTACATAATCTTTTTTTATTTCTGTTACTACTTATTGCTAAACTTAATTACGCATCATAGGCATCAATAATAATATGATGGTTTAGTATGCTTCTCTTAAATGAATTAGTATTAAAAAAGAAGCATTAAAATTTTTTGACAAAGAAATTAGTACTTATTTATTTTAATTAGTACTTATTGAAGTAAAATTAATTTGTAACCATTGGCTTCAGTAGTATTATGATGGTTATTTATCTTCTGTCCTAGTTCCATGTCTCTATAATTTTGCTATAATTTTTCTATACTTCTCTATAATTTTTTTATTTCTGTTACTATTCATTGCTAAAATTAATTAAGCATCATAGGCATCAAAAATAATATGATGGTTTAGTATGCTTCTCCTAAATGGATTAGTATTAAAAAAGAAGCATTAAAATTTTTTGACAAAGAAATTAGTACTTATTTATTTTAATTAGTTCTTATTGAACTAAAACTAATTTAGAACCATTGGCTTCAGTAGTATTACGGTGATTATTTTTCTTCTGTCCTCTGTCCTAGTTCCATGTCTCTATAATTTTGCTTTTCAGTACATAATCTTTTTTTATTTCTGTTACTACTTATTGCTAAACTTAATTACGCATCATAGGCATCAATAATAATATGATGGTTTAGTATGCTTCTCTTAAATGAATTAGTATTAAAAAAGAAGCATTAAAATTTTTTCACAAAGAAATTAGTACTTATTTATTTTAATTAGTACTTATTGAAGTAAAATTAATTTGGAACAATTGGCTTCAGTAGTATTATGATGGTTATTTATCTTCTGTCCTAGTTCCATGTCTCTATAATTTTGCTATAATTTTTCTATACTTCTCTATAATTTTTTTATTTCTGTTACTATTCATTGCTAAAATTAATTAAGCATCATAGGCATCAAAAATAATATGATGGTTTAGTATGCTTCTCCTAAATGAATTAGTATTAAAAAAGAAGCATTAAAATTTTTTGACAAAGAAATTAGTACTTATTTATTTTAATTAGTACTTATTGAACTAAAACTAATTTAGAACCATTGGCTTCAGTAGTATTACGGTGATTATTTTTCTTCTGTCCTCTGTCCTAGTTCCATGTCTCTATAATTTTGCTTTTCAGTACATAATCTTTTTTTATTTCTGTTACTACTTATTGCTAAACTTAATTACGCATCATAGGCATCAATAATAATATGATGGTTTAGTATGCTTCTCTTAAATGAATTAGTATTAAAAAAGAAGCATTAAAATTTTTTGACAAAGAAATTAGTACTTATTTATTTTAATTAGTACTTATTGAAGTAAAATTAATTTGGAACCATTGGCTTCAGTAGTATTATGATGGTTATTTATCTTCTGTCCTAGTTCCATGTCTCTATAATTTTGCTATAAGTTTTCTATACTTCTCTATAATTTTTTTATTTCTGTTACTATTCATTGCTAAAATTAATTAAGCATCATAGGCATCAAAAATAATATGATGGTTTAGTATGCTTCTCCTAAATGAATTAGTATTAAAAAAGAAGCATTAAAATTTTTTGACAAAGAAATTAGTACTTATTTATTTTAATTAGTACTTATTGAAGTAAAATTAATTTGGAACCATTGGCTTCAGTAGTATTATGATGGTTATTTATCTTCTGTCCTAGTTCCATGTCTCTATAATTTTGCTATAATTTTTCTATACTTCTCTATAATTTTTTTATTTCTGTTACTATTCATTGCTAAAATTAATTAAGCATCATAGGCATCAAAAATAATATGATGGTTTAGTATGCTTCTCCTAAATGAATTAGTATTAAAAAAGAAGCATTAAAATTTTTTGACAAAGAAATTAGTACTTATTTATTTTAATTAGTACTTATTGAAGTAAAATTAATTTGGAACCATTGGCTTCAGTAGTATTATGATGGTTATTTATCTTCTGTCCTAGTTCCATGTCTCTATAATTTTGCTATAATTTTTCTATATTTCTCTATAATTTTTTTATTTCTGTTACTATTCATTGCTAAAATTAATTAAGCATCATAGGCATCAAAAATAATATGATGGTTTAGTATGCTTCTCCTAAATGAATTAGTATTAAAAAAGAAGCATTAAAATTTTTTGACAAAGAAATTAGTACTTATTTATTTTAATTAGTACTTATTGAAGTAAAATTAATTTGGAACCATTGGCTTCAGTAGTATTATGATGGTTATTTATCTTCTGTCCTAGTTCCATGTCTCTATAATTTTGCTATAATTTTTCTATACTTCTCTATAATTTTTTTATTTCTGTTACTATTCTTTGCTAAAATTAATTAAGCATCATAGGCATCAAAAATAATATGATGGTTTAGTATGCTTCTCCTAAATGAATTAGTATTAAAAAAGAAGCATTAAAATTTTTTGACAAAGAAATTAGTACTTATTTATTTTAATTAGTACTTATTGAAGTAAAATTAATTTAGAACCATTGGCTTCAGTAGTATTATGATGGTTATTTATCTTCTGTCCTAGTTCCATGTCTCTATAATTTTGCTATAATTTTTCTATACTTCTCTATAATTTTTTTATTTCTGTTACTATTCATTGCTAAAATTAATTAAGCATCATAGGCATCAAAAATAATATGATGGTTTAGTATGCTTCTCCTAAATGAATTAGTATTAAAAAACAAGCATTAAAATTTTATGTCAAAGAAACATCCTAAATAAAATAAAAATAAAAAAAACAATGAACTTAGTAAATTACAATATATCCCTATCACTATTGATCAAATTCATTACATAGTCACCTGATTTTTGAAATTTATCGTTGCTATTGTTACACCTTTTATTGTCAACTAAGTACATCTTTTTTTCTCGCAACCCAACATTTTGAACAAGAGCTACATATTGGCTACCATTGTAATTGCGCCAAATTTTTACAAAGAACTTTAAAACTCATGTTTACATATATGGCATGCATTAATTCCTCTCCCATGTCGATAAACTATTTTTATGACTTAAAGTAAAAAAAGAAATATAATCAATCATTTCCACATAAATCCCTAAAAAAATATAACAGTTGATATAGCTTTCTCATCAATCACAGTTAAAAATAAGAATATATATTTTCTTTTGTTTTTTTATTTCCTTCTATCCTTCTATTATTTTTCTTTAATTTGAAGGTAGGACTTCGATAAATAGAAAATGAATTATTTTTCAATATTTACTTTTTCTAAAAATATATTGAATGCTAACTTGAATGACCGCAGGTGACATTGTTTTAAAGAAAAAAACGTCACGTTGATGTTTAAAAAATGACTAAAGTGTGTATGGGTCACGTTTAAACGTTTGTAAAAAGGAAACTGAGATTTTGAAAATTTACATTACTAGATTAAATAGTAAAATTTCTGTTTCTTTTTTAATGTATAAAAATTAAAAAAATAACTGTTTTCTTTCCTTAAAATAATTAAGTATAATTTATCATAATATATTTTCAATACAATGCTCGCAATTTAAGTTATCAAACAACAAACGATTATGAGACACCTAAAATTTAAATAACAAAACAATTTATCACGTCATTTTTTCTTTTTTTTACAAAAATATTTTTCAGATACTATTTTTTAGTATATTGAGTATATATGCATGATATGGTACATGTGACCGACGAAAATCCCTTGAGTTTTATTTAAATTATCTGTGAGCTTTAAAATAATCAATTAGTTTACCATCAATTTTAGTATCAATTTTACTTACTTTAAGATGTCAAATCATCTGCAGAGAAAAAAAAAAGCTCCAAATATTCATTGAAACATTTTCGGGGCCGTCAACTTTCTTCGCTGTTAGCCAAACTTTATTTTAGTGGTAGTTAAGTTTAATGTATTATTTATATTCCTTTAAATTTATTTTCCACATCAGTACATATAAATGATTTAAAAGTTCACATGCAACGCCACTTTTCTTTGGCTTTCTAGTGGTAAGGTCACTGAAATTATAACAAAATTACCATAAAGTCTGAAAGCTTTCAATTCTAAATCAATGATAGTTCATAGTGTAAATAAATCTAATCAATGATAGTTCACAGTGTAAATAAAATAAATAAACTATTATTACCCTATCAACAAATAAACTGCTAAGGAAATACTATTTGTGATATTGAATTTTTCATTGTTTCATTTCACAAGCAAACGGCTTGATTTTTTATGGCTACCACAATGTCTGCCAATTCAATGTATTTTATGTTACTGTATGTAATTTTATGATGAATGGGATAGGGGCAGCTTCGCGGCCAAGGTGCCCAGTTTATTTAAATAAAGAAGAAGTATTGATATGCTTATAGATGCCTCAATAGTTTTCTTTAATAAATTTTTTCATCCCAGACAAGGCATGAATGTTCTTTCATTCTCTGTACTATCTGTTCTTACTGTAGGTACAACGTAACCTCACTTAATATGGTGCCCTTGAAAGAGTGGCCAATAAATCTGGCCTAATAAGCCTGAATTGACAAAATTTCAACCCAAGTGGGCATTGGAAAAGAAAAATAGTTTTGCTTTAAGAAAATTCTTCCCAAATTAATTGTTGTTTTACAAATTGGCACGAATAGCTGTTTCATACAAGTTGGCAGGTTATGTTTATCAACGCGAAAGATCCATTAGTTTTATTCTGAATCGCTTTGACGCAAAAGTGCTTTTGTTAAAAAATATGTTATGCTACACGTTTAAATGACTAAAGCAGTAAATGATTTGGAAATAAGTGTTTTGGTAATGAAATTGTAACATTTACCATGGTTAACTTTTTGCCAGGCAAGGTAACTTTGCGATAACTGCTTTTTTAGTATTGAACGCAGCTAGAAAATAATAAAAATAACGATATGGGAATATCTAGCCAGTATTTTATTTCATTTTATAATCGTTTTCGAAGAGCCATTTTTGGGTATGCGGCTGTGAATGCTCAACTTCGTGGTCAGTAATATTAAACCCGATCCCCTGGAACTCTTGGATCAAGTAGTGGGAAAAAGTAGCTTTCGTGGAGGTTTTTTTGATGGAATGAACACATATTTGCGTAGAAGAGGAAAACCGCGAAACATGCATAGTTAGACCGATGGCAAGAATATTTTAAACTAGAATTCGTCTACCGCTGAGGATATTTGTCATCAGAACTATGATCTGTGCCTGGAGCAAGTCTCGAATCGACCAGCCATTGCCAGGTTATAGTTAAAAAAATGCATATGAGTCGATGATAACACACCAGGAACTTATAAGGAGAGTTATGCCGTTGTTTGATATTTCAGCAGATTACGAATTCAGATCCTCGAGGAATGCTTTCAGATGCCGAGGAGAATGGAATAATGTCGATGAAAAAAGCCAGAGAAAGATGCTTTTAAATTTTAGTTACATTGTGGGGTTAGTAGCTATCGACAATGTAAAGCTTCGTCTATGAAAAAGTACCCAATATAGAATCTAGTTAACAAATCTTCTATACTAGTGAATTAGAGTTATATTTTCGTACTGGTATATAGATTACAGTACTTCCCCACCAGAATTATATCTGTGATAGAATTCAATGAACGGATACCACTAGTTGATTCATTGCTGTTTTGTGAGAAGCCGGGAGAGCTGTATTAAGATCACCGTACTTCTGAATGCTGATCGTAAGAGCTGTTTTAAGTTCACGGTGGGGTTGCTCTTGTGTTGCCTTTTGCATTTGAGTGTATACGTTGTGTGTAATCGAGACTGAGAAGCAACAGCGTGAGGAAGAGAATGTCGCAGTCACAAGTAGCAAGTCAATTGTTCAATGGGCATCATCCCTCGAAGTAGGCGTGTTCAAATTTAAGTGGGCGTTTCTGTCAAGGTAGGCGTGTTCACATCACATCCGAAGGTCATCAAATGTGGGGAGAGTAGATATCAGGGGTGAAAGCGAGACGGAAAACAGAAAAGGCTGGTAGTAAAACCTTTTCAGTTATTGCTAGTTTTGGGGAGGAGTTTACTTATTCTTTTTTAAAACTATTCAACAATATCTACTTTATCTTGGAAAAGAAGCAGTTTAATATATATGCTAAAATTATAAAAGAAATCGTGATAGTTACAGATTTTTTATTTTTTTCGAAAAAAATGCTGGAATGTAATGTCTTACGTACCAGTTTTTTCTCTTTTCCGTCTTGCTATATGAGGGCTTTCAGCCATGGTAGATATCGATCATGTCAACTTTCATCTATGTTTAGGTACGATGAATCGATGTTATGGTACCTCAACATGTGTTATAAACCAGTGAATTGGAATTGTATTCTTGTAGTGGTAGATACACTACACATCTCTTATTGCCGTGAAGTTCTGGTCATTAAAAAATGCGTCAAAAAGTATACCCTCTTGCAAAGAGTTTTGAGAAATTAAACTATGTTTTGGTCGATGATGTGAAGATTTTTTTGTTGATAAATTTTGTTTTTCCAGTAATTTTTTCATATCAAATGAATAAATTCCTTAAATACAAGAGTTTGTTATTTATATGATCCATAACATTCTACATTTCAACTAAATTTTTACCTGGTTTGTTTTAACATTTTACCATGCATTGAAAGAAAATGAAAGTAGTGCAATTGAGAATTCCAGGTTTTGCCCAATTCATTAGCAAAACATTGAAGTATACGCAGCTTCTTTGACAATGTTATCAAATGTACATATTAAAAAAATCCATGATTTGTTTTCTTCCTTTCTTTTTTTATTCATTTTCCTAATGGTTTTCCTTTTTAAGTAAAAGTATATTTTAATTTTCATTTATGTAATGGGCGTAGCGTTTCTTCTGTAAATAAATTAATAACATTTCTAGTTAAATGCACGATAAAAAAATTCAAGTTTTTTAAAAATTCATTTTTTATCTAATGCAGGAAGCGTTCTTTTTGTAAATACAAAAATGTTATTTAAAACTTAATGCCGGATAAAAATCTTGATGAAAAAAACCTAAGTATTTAAATTAGTTACAATATGTTTATGCTAGCATAAACAAGTTTTTCATAAACTACAGCTAATAGTTTTTTCTTAAATTTAATCATAAACTTTTACCTAAACTTTTCTAAAACTACACGTCGCACAAGCTAAACTAATGATACATTTTTATAAAAGATATTTTGAAAGAGCGCATAAATCATATAAGTTAAAATTCCATCATTCACCTGCGCCTATCATAAAGGTAAATGCAAGAACCATATTAACTTAATCTATAACTCTGGAATTTAACGACGCATGAACGATAGAGCTCGGCACTAATAGCTTGAAATAAACCTTCAGGGCGTAAAACGGGTATTTCAGTTCTCAAACAAGACGTTTTCCGTCCTCTAAACTAATTTCATAACTTCTGAAAGAGCGAAATAGTAGAAGTTTAAGTAAGCAAAACTTATTTGAGTTCGCAGGCATGCTGAGTGTGTGCACATATTTCTAGGTTTAATTGGAAAGTTGTCGTAAAGATGGCTGTTAAACTTTTAAAACATTTCAAGCATCAGCGGAAGATAGCCAGGCATTCAAATAAAATTATCAATACAGTCTCTGTAGAGTTTTTAAAAGTTTCCAAACGACTATTTCATTTCGAGTTTGCATGGCTAACTTAATTATGTCATATCACATGGTTGGTTCACGTTTCAGAAAATAATTATTGGAAGCTGTTTCGGATCATAATTTGGTCGTTTGAATGACATTATTTTTGTAAAAGATTATTTATACTATTTTTTTTTATATTTTCGTTTTATTCATTTCTGATACTCTACGAACCACGAAAATGACAGTCGATTTTAAAAGAAAAAAAGGAAAGAGTTTATGGTTTTTCTGTAAGATGCATGGTTTGCTGTAATCTGTATTTTGCTTGCACTAGCCCCCAAAATTAATTACGAAGTACATCAACAAATGGCAATGGTAACACAAAAAACGTGAAATAGTGTTTTTAAAGGGGGAAAATACTATTTACAGCAACATTATAGTGCATTCTAAGAAGAGTATAACACTTGAGACAGTTCCTTTCTTAATTCCAGTATTATTTTGATTATTATGGCATGATAGAACTTCGATGCAGACAGTCGTATTTAAAGTCCATTTTTGTCAAATTCAACGAAAACGAAGCAAATTGAATTCTATTAATTTCAAATTTCAATTAATATCATTAATATCACGAACCTAGGACCGGGATAGTCTGGCTGGTAGGACGCTGGACTCATGTTCGAGAGAACGGAAGTTCGAATACGGTCGGTCGAAGACTTCCCGTGTAGTAAATGGTGACCAGTGCACGCTAAATCTTGTGTGTCACAAAGTCCTCAATGTCCCATGGAAAATTATACTTCCGGGGTTACAGAATTGGAGATCGATCGCTCTCTGGTTCAGGTCAAAATTACGATCTGTGGATTTATGAATGGATCCACCCTATAAATGGGTGTGACGTATGGGTGTGGCAATAGTCAAATTCTTTGTTATAGATGTCGCCATTGGAAAACAAGAACAATCGCACCCCCAGAGCTTTAATGGTCTACGGCAACAGCAACATAATACGAACCGAAGAGTCTTTTAGCAGCGTAAAAATGAGGAGATTGTTTCATTAAGAAATATGTTAATATAAATAAGCTTATACTGTGTTTAAATAATTAACTTTGCTAATAAAATGATTTTACAATAGAAATTATTTAAATAAACCGATTTTAAATCTTATATATACACCATCTTATACGCCTTATTAAAGTTTTAGTTCTGGAGTAAGCTCCTCACAATTTATTGAAATATACAGTGCTGCTGTGTTATTTTTCTTTTAATACTTCAATAGGTATAGAACGGATAGCAAAAATAGAAAATGTATTTTTCATCTTTACATGCTAACCCAAGTAGAATAATCTTTCTGGAAATTCCTTATTTATTAAATTTCCAAATTAATATTTTTAAATAATTTTTTTCATATTTTATTCCCTGAAATATGCTCCTCTAAACTTAATTACTAAATTTTCCAAATGGTTTTCGTAAATTTACATTTTTGTAAATATTTTTGAAGCCTAATTTGTGAAAAAAAAAATAACTATGAAATTTTTTTAAAAAAACTTGCTACCTTGAAATTTAAAATTCGCCTACTATGCTTAAAATAACATATTTTTTTATTTCCTATGAGCTGCACAATCAGATGAGCAGACCTAGTGCGTTCTCCAGAAGTGGTATCCACTCTTTCAGGACCTCCACAATGGGTGAGATACCGTTGGCCATGATAATTTTTGGACGTCTAGTTTCTGCCACACTAGATGGCAGCACCGAGATTCTATTTGGATGCTGAAGTGCACTAGGAATTTTGTTTTACCGTAAATGCCAAGAGCCAATAAGGCACTCCAGGGATCTTTTACACGCCGCATAATCATACGACATGGCCGCTGAGGATTTTCTGCATCCCGAAAATCCGGTGTCTGGGCCGGGGATCGAACCCGCAGTCTTGGGCTCAGAAGGCCGTCGACAAACCAACTACGCCACCCAGCCACCTAAAATAAGATATATCAGTGAATAAAATGAAACAAGATTATTTAAACATATTTATTTGTTACTGAAATAATAAGGAAATTCCGGAAATAATAACTCAGTGTAGGATAGCATGGAAGAAATAAAATCCTTATTCAGTCTGAAGCGGTTCCTCCAGCAAGAAATATTCGTTTTCAAGACAAGGTTAAAAATTCTTACAAATAGATTTAAAAAAAAAAAAATGTTTATCTCGATATCTGTAAGTGTTATAAATGTTTTTCTCGATATCTCATTAAATTTTAATTCTGAGCTCAGAATTATTAAGATAACGCGATGCATACAGAATAAACACACATTTTAAATTTTATATAACCGTCGTTGAACAGCCGACCCAATATTAGGTTGACGACTACTTATGTTCAATATCGTTCAATATCGTACAAGATAGATATATAAGACAAGAAGGACTCCTGGATCAAGTAGTGGGAGAAATTTTGCCTTCGTGGAGAACTTATCTATGGAACTAATCTGCGTTTACGTTACATGGAGAAAAATTCCACGAAAACCTTCTGCGGTTAGCCTGACCTGCAAGGGGACTCTGACGCATGATCCGACTACCATTGAGTATATTTTATGTCAACACTGTGGTCGATGTGAGCCTGATGCGGAATTCATATCTAGGAATTCGAACTAGCAAATCTTTGAATGTATACTTTTTTTTACATTAAATTTACTTAACATTTTTATATTCATGATGAGCAATATAGTTTCGGCGAAAAACATTCATTTCTTATTTTATTAATTCGCTCTTTGAAAACAGAGATTTTCAAAAGTCTTATTATTATTTTATTTCGAGAATATATATTCGTGCAGCACGTGATCAAAATGTTAAAATGAATACATTTGCTTCGTTGCAAAATATACATAATTTATTATTTTAACTTTTTCCCTTCCAGTAAGTTTCATCTAATATTTATTCAAAGATGTATTTGAAATATAGATTAACTGTTTCAGATAATGCAAGAAAAATTCAAATATTTTTGTATAAAATAGTTGTATCTTAGTTGTACGGGTAGATAATTGTTTTCAGTTTATTTAAATAGTCTATATTCTCTTTACTAAAATATTTTTTTTTTTCAGTTTTCGATTCTAAAACTCAATCTAACTTCGCGTTTTGTATGCAATAATTTTATTTCTAAATGATCTGCAGTAAATAAATATCGAAAACTTTAAAATACCCGTCAGTTTATTGTAACTACTAAGGGTTCGAAGTGTAGAGGGTTTTTCTCATCGAAAGAATCCATTTTTTAAAAACATATACATGTTCTATTATATATAATATATAATATATATAATATATATAATATATATAATATATAATATATATAATATATAATATATATAATATATAATATATAATATATATATATATATATATATATTATTATTATTATGCGTTAATAATGATTTCTACGAGACATATCCATTGCACTTTACCATATAAAAAGCTATTTGACTATTTAAAAGTTGTATGGGTAAAGCTTTTTCATTTTCTTGACAGTACTAATCGCTCTGCTAAACAAAATTTTCGAAACTACGAAATTTACGTAGCAGTTGTTTCGATAAAACTTTGCCACCCAATTTCAATTTGACAATAGTTTTAAAAAAACATATATATATATATATATACACACATACATAATACTATCAATTATTACAAACATTCAAACTATTTATTTAATATTTTAAAAAAATTTATGTTTATAAATTTTATTCATGATAGTTTTGTGAAAATTTAACATTACTTAGTAAATTAGTAAGCAACCAAAATATGCAAAAAAGCATGTACTTCTTATAAAAAGTTTGAAAAAGTTTCTTTGACTTAAGATTTAAAATTGCAAAATTAAACTTAACTGAAACTATTCTAAATTTTGTAGCTTTTACAATAGAAACGCCTATAATTGTAACAGAAACTAGTAGAGAACTCAAGAACAGATACTACTATCAATAGCTAAAAATTTTTAAACTTAACTGACAACTTTCGTAATATAAAAGCGTAAAATTTTTATTAATGTTAAAAATATTAAAATTTGTATTGTTTTGTTTACTAACACTTTGTTTACTTTGTATTTGTTTACTAAATAAAAAAATTAATATTTTATATTAATGCATATTATAGTTTTTTTATGCTTGATTTTAGTATTTTAAATTTTATGTTATATTTGCTAGTTTTAAATTTATGTTTACGTTTAATAAATAGAAAAATATTAGTATTTAAGTATAATGCATATTTGATATTTTATCAATTTCATTTCAATAATTAAAATTACTTTATGTTAAAATATATTTAATAAATAAAGAAAAATATCGATATTTAACTCTGCTGCATATTAAATTGTTTCTCTTTTCAGTATTTTTTTAATATCGTATTTGCTATTGTGAAATTTATGTTTACTTAATAAAAGAAAATATTGATATTTAATTGTAATGCATATTATATTTTTTATCAGTTTCATTTTAATAACTAAAACTATTTTATGTCATATTTTTCTGTATAAAATCTATATTAAATAAATAAAAAAAATAATAATATTTAATTATGACGCATTTTGTAGTATTTTCCCTCAGTTTTATTTAAAAACTAAAACCTTTTAATGTTATATTTTCTGATGAAATATAAGTTTAACAAATAAATGAAAATATTGATAATTAATTTGTTGCATATTCTATATTTTTTTAGTTTTATTTAAATAACTAAAATTACTTTACGCTACATTTGCATAGATGCCAACTGCTCCGGGCACACCAAAATAATTAAAAAAACGGTAAATAACTACAAAATAAATTGTGCAAATAATTTACTATGTTTGCTTTCTTTTTAAGTGGCATTGCATAACCCGACTTCTAAAGAGTGGTGAATTGAATTTATTAAACCAAGAATCACAATTAATAAACTACCACTTGAAAATATTTATTCGCTGTCCGGAGCAAGTTGGCATCTCTGCATTTGTCTGTATAAAACCTATGCTTAATAAAAAAAATGATGTATTTAACTATAAAGCATATTATAATTTTTTCTCTAAATTATTTCCTTAACTAAAACCTTTTAATATTACATTTGTATAAACCTATGTTTCATAAAAAAAATAAATAATAATATTTAATTCATATTATAATTTTTTCTCTGCTTCATTCCAATAACTGTTTTTTTCCTAGTTATATTTAATCCTATTATTTTCCACCATTTTAAGCATCTTAATACAAGTAATTGCATTAGAATATTCCTTGAATAGCGTAAGAAAAATAATTGAATTTCCATTGAACGTGAAGTAAAAAAAAATCAATAAGCGTTTACAATTTTGTGAGTCCAACGTCATTCCTTATTGACACTTTTCAAATTGAAAGTTAGCAAATTCGCTTGTTTAAGAAAAATTTCGGAACATAGTTTTATTTTTGCTCTTTTTCCCTCGTATTGCTTTTTTGCCGTATAATTATTGCCTTTCTTATTTTACTATAACTTTGGACTTTTGCCATGGCAACAGTTTTCCAGAGAAAGAAAAAAAAAAGATTTATATTGTATGGTTGAATAAATTCGAAAATGCCAAATATTTCACTTTAAACAATAATGGCTCTGTGTTGACATGTTTTCTGGAAACTCTCGAGAAAAAAAAAACTTTGACTTTCCAGTTGATTTAGAATGGCGTAAACTAAACATATTTTTTGTACTATCGAAACAAATGCGTTGAAATTTTCTAGTTAAGTTGGTCGAGTGTGAAATAGTTTACGAATCTCCTTCGCTATGTGTTTAATTTGTGTTTAAGGAAAAATAGAATTTATAGCAGACATTTATAATACGGAAAATTTGTTAGTCAGAATAGTACGCAATTATACTTGTCATGTTAAGGTGTTTGCATTAAATATGGATTTTTAAACAATAGTAGTCTTAAATTTGCATTTTGTTGTAATAGTATAAAATGAAATGCGTAAAAAACTCATATTATAAAGCAATATTATACATTTGGGAAGAGTGGCTCATTTATATAAAAAAAATAAAGTACATTTCAGGTTTCAGCCTATGTTTACATATTTTAGAGATTTTGCATAAAGTTTGTCTCACGTTAGCCGTAACGCTAATCTTATTTTCTATCCTTTAACGTCACTGCGATTTATAGGAAATTATTCATCGATTTTCATGTCATATAGAGACACAAAAAATGTTGACATATTTGAGAGATTTTGCATAGGGCTTGTCTTATGTTAGCTGTAATGCTAATCTTATTTCCTACCCATTCGTGACACTGCAATTTTATTGCAGATTATCAACTAATAATAATAAGAAATATCTATGAAAACAATATTTTATTCTAAGATAACGTAACGTACAGTATTCCAAAAAACAGAACGTATCTTATTCTTATAAACAAAGATAAACGTTGTTCAAACTTCAGTTATTCCGCAGTTTGCTTATGCGTACCGTAACAAATTTGTAGTAAAATGTTCATCTTACTAATGGCATATAGAGACACAAATTTTTTTTAACATATTTGTAATGCTAATCTTATTTCCTACCCATTCGTCACACTGCAATTTGTAGTAAAATGTTCATCTTTCTAATGGCATATAGAGACACAAATTTTTTTTAAACATATTTGAGAGATTTTGCATAGGGCTTGTCTTATGTTAGCTGTAACGCTAATCTTATTTCCTACCCTTTCGTGACACTGCAATTTGTAGTAAAATTTTTATATTTCTTATGACATATAGAGACACTAAAAATGTTAACATATTTGAAAGATTTTGCATAGGGTTTGTCTTATGTTAGCCGTAACGCTAATCTTCTTTCCTACCCTTTCGTGACACTGCAATTTGTAGTAAAATTTTTATATTTCTTATGACATATAGAGACACAAAAAATGTTAACATATTTGAGAGATTTTGCACAGGGTTTGTTTTATGTTAGCCGTAACGCTAATCTTATTTCCTACCCTTTCGTGACACTGCAACTTGTAGTAAAATTTTTATATTTCTTATGACATATAGAGACACTAAAAATGTTAACATATTTGAAAGATTTTGCATAGTCTTATGTTAGCTGTAACGCTAATCTTATTTCCTACCCTTTCGTGACACTGCAATTTGTAGTAAAATTTTCATATTTCTTATGACATATAGAGACACAAAAAATGTTAACATATTTGAGACATTTTGCATAGGGTTTGTCTTATGTTAGCCGTAACGCTAATCTTCTTTCCTACCCTTTCGTGACACTGCAATTTGTAGTAAAATTTTTATATTTCTTATGACATATAGAGACACAAAAAATGTTAACATATTTGAGAGATTTTGCACAGGGTTTGTTTTATGTTAGCCGTAACGCTAATCTTATTTCCTACGCTTTCGTGACACTGCAATTTGTAGTAAAATTTTTATATTTCTTATGACATATAGAGACACTAAAAATGTTAACATATTTGAAAAATTTTGCATAGTCTTATGTTAGCTGTAACGCTAATCTTATTTCCTACCCTTTCGTGACACTGCAATTTGTAGTAAAATTTTTATATTTCTTATGACATATAGAGACACAAAAAATGTTAACATATTTGAGAGATTTTGCACAGGGTTTGTTTTATGTTAGCCGTAACGCTAATCTTATTTCCTACCCTTTCGTGACACTGCAATTTGTAGTAAAATTTTTATATTTCTTATGACATATAGAGACACTAAAAATGTTAACATATTTGAAAGATTTTGCATAGTCTTATGTTAGCTGTAACGCTAATCTTATTTCCTACCCTTTCGTGACACTGCAATTTGTAGTAAAATTTTCATATTTCTTATGACATATAGAGACACAAAAAATGTTAACATATTTGAGAGATTTTGCATAGGGTGTGTCTTATGTTAGCCGTAACGCTAATCTTCTTTCCTACCCTTTCGTGACACTGCAATTTGTAGTAAAATTTTCATATTTCTTATGACATATAGAGACACAAAAAATTTTAACATATTTGAGAGATTTTGCACAGGGTTCGTTTTATGTTAGCCGTAACGCTAATCTTATTTCCTACCCTTTCGTGACACTGCAATTTGTAGTAAAATTTTCATATTTCTTATGACATATAGAGACACAAAAAATGTTAACATATTTGAGAGATTTTGCATAGTCTTATGTTAGCTGTAACGCTAATCTTCTTTCCTACCCTTTCGTGACACTGCAATTTGTAGTAAAATTTTCATATTTCTTATGACATATAGAGACACAAAAAATGTTTACATATTTGAGAGATTTTGCATAGTCTTATGTTGGCTGTAACTCTAATCTTATTTCCTACCCTTTCGTGACACTGCAATTTGTAGTAAAATTTTCATATTTCTTATGACATATAGAGACACAATAAATGTTAACATATTTGAGAGATTTTGCATAGGGTTTGTCTTATGTTAGCCGTAACGCTAATCTTCTTTCCTACCCTTTCGTGACACTGCAATTTGTAGTAAAATTTTCATATTTCTTATGACATATAGAGACACAAAAAATGTTAACATATTTGAGAAAGTTTGAATAGGGTTTCTCTTTTGTTAGCCGTCATGCTAATCTTATTTTCGATCTTTCAGTGACGATGCGATTTCAAGGAAAATTTTCATCTTATTTCGTGACCGTTAAAATGTTAACGCATTGAGAGATTTTGCATGCTGTCTGTTTTACGGTAGCCGCAATGCTTATCTAATACTTTTTACATCTTGTGAATTGTAAGCAAGTTTGACACTGTAAATTGTATGCAAGTTTTTACGCATGCGTGGTGACGCTAAAATAGCGTTGACGTTAGATATAAGAGGCAACGTAATGTTAGCAAAATCTAACTATTGTTATTTATTTAAAATTTGTTCTTGCTTTCAGTATTAATTTGTTGAAAATGTTCAGGCACAATGTATATCTTCCAGCTTTATCACCGTAAATACAACAGAAATTAGCTTATAGTTCGTGTTTAAAAAATAAATAAAAGTCTTGAAAAAGTACGGTGAAAAAAGTATTTAAATCTTTAGAATAAGGATTTCTTTCTTTATGTTCTAAATATATCTAAAATATCACATATTCTTTCTGCTTTAGAAAGATTAAACGTAAGTTTCTCTTATGTTACCGCATATATTCTGAGCATTACACGGCTAATACTGAAACATTATAAAGAAAAGAAATGTCTGTAAGCTAAAGAATGTAATGTCTGTAAGTCAGCTTTTAGAAATCTATGGCCTTAGAGAATGTTTAGAAATATTTAAACTAAAAAAAAATTGCAGCTTAAACTTTTTCGAATTTTTTTTTTTTTTTTTTTTGAATGTATAAGAGATTCAATAATAAATCAGAACTTTTTTTAGTTGAATATTCTATTGAAATTCTATGTAAGAAATAAAAGAAATCGTTATTCGAAACTGGAGGCTTAAAAAACTTGTTCTAGTTTCGTATCTGAAAACAAGAAAATAATGCATTTAAATATTTAAAAAAAATGAAAAATAGAAAGAAAAAAATCCTTTATAAACAATGAAAGTATGTTTCATTAAAGCGAAATTTTAAATTAGTATTTTGCAGTTATTGATTTAATGTTTTCATTTATTTGGAAGTTTTAAATGCAGTTCCAAATTTTTTTAGAGATTTTAAATATAAAGAAAAAATTGGAAATGACTTTTTTTTTACTAAATCATTTTTTGAAAAATTAATATTTTACAATAGTTATAAGAGTAATCTTGAAAATATTATAATGTTTAAATATTTGTCTTATTTTTAACTAGGAAAATATTTGAATCCTTCAAATAAGACAATAATAATTATCCTTATTCAAATGAAGTGAATTGTATGGTACACAATGAAATTTGATTCCATATATTTTTAAATATACTTCATTAAAACTTTGTATAAATTTAATTGATCACAAATATTATTAATAACCAGAATTTATTCAGTTAAAATTAATTTGTTTCAATATTTAATCTGAATATTTATATGTATGTTTAAATTATTCATGTATCGTAGTAAATTAGTAAATGAAACAATTGATGTATTACATATATATATATATATATATATATATATATATATATATATATATATATATATATATATATATGTGTGTGTGTGTGTGTGTGTGCGTGTGTGCGTGTGTGTCTGTGTGTGAACACCGCAATATTTCTCCTGTTCCTTAAATGCATGAAGTGTTTACAGTCCTCAATCGGTACACCCTGGGGCGTTCTAGCCTGGTTGGTAGGTCACTGAGACCATGTCCAAGAGCTCGTGGGGGTTGGATCCCCGCAGGCCGAAGACTCCCCGTGTAGTAAATGGTGACTGATGCACGTTAAATCTGTCGAGTCACAAAGTCCTCCATTTTCCCATAACAAATCATACCCCATGGCACACCTTGGACTATAAGAATACGAAACTCTCATTCACGCACATATAGCAGAACTACAGAGCTGCTTAACACTGAAAATTCCAATATTTCCCTGCTCTTACGAGAGGTAGCACTACCAGTTAAATTAATTAAGCCACATTCATTTACTAAAACAGTATTCAACCTCAACCTAACTCCAATGTCCATTGCCTTACAGAAACTCTAACATATTCATATTTTCTCACATTTTCTGCCACGGTTTAGAAACCTTACTATTTTAAAATTGTCACAATGTAATTGTGTATTCATGGTTTCTTAACCACACCATTTATAAACAGTTCTTTTACTGTAAGGGTAGCAAATAGTTCCTAACCGTAAATGTACGGTTAATTGGATCGGCAGACTGTTGTCGGTTATTTTACCGTAATTTTAGAATAAAAATCTTAACAGTGAAATTTCAATCTTTCTGGTCCTCTAGTTTCGGTGTCTACATGCCTTTTTTGCAGTTTTTATCCTTTTAACCTGGATTACGCTCCCGTGTTCTAAGATATTTTTTCATTTTTTTAATGCTTTTTTATTATCCTTTTGAATTCGTCTATTGAAATTTGGAACACTTCGCAAAAACTTCTTGAGTTACTGCAACCATTTCGTTTCTTGTGAAAACAATCCTGAATCTCTTTAGAAATCGACATTTTTTAAAATGCATTATTAATTTAAGTAGTTATAAATAATTTCCTCCTCTTTTTATCACAATGATTTTAAGTCATTTGTCAGAAATAAGCAAGCTGTTTTGAGTATGATTGATAAATAAACAATATGCTAATAAAATATTCAGTTAAATGATGCTTTAAATTATCATAATACATAAATATACTCTATTTAGCTTGGATGCAATACTATTTTTTCTTGAACTTTAAAACCATTGCGATTTAATAATACATAAAAACAAATATATGAATAGGAAAAAAGAATGTTACAATTAAATAAATTAAAGTTTTTTCAAATATTGGAACTAATGAAACATTATTCATTAACTATAAAAAATTTTTTTCAAATTCATTTATTATTCGAAAGAATTACTATCTAGTTTCTTTTCTAATTAACAATTAAATACACTACGACAACGAAATTAAGCTAAGCTTTACAAGAAATTCTCGCATTTAAGTAATTATAGGTTATTTAGAGTAATTATTTCTTTAGATTTTATATTTTAAAAACAGAGATAAAGTTTTAATTACATAACAGAATGATTAGTGTAGAATTGTATCGGTAATTATGAGTTGTATCCCTAAAAAATAAATATTTTACGTATTTGTTTCTGCAAATATATGTTTAGTTTTATTGACTAGAAAAAAAAAGCTAAATTTTTTTTCTTTTAATTTGAATTAATAAAAGATAATAAATGAATAAAAATAGATTTTATAATAATGATATTATATAAATGTAGATTATTTAATAATGATATAAATAAAGGTGGAGATAGATTAATTAAGATAACAAATTAATAGATAAATAAATAATATAAGAAAGAATTTAAATTGATGTTTAACTAACCATAAACTAGTTAAAAGTTTAAATTTGAATTATAATTAAACTTCATTCGATTATTTTCTAAACAGCAAATTAATTCTAATTCAGATTAAATTTAGGGTAATATTGAAAAATCTGTGTTTATTTAAACAAGTACTTTTCGAAATTTTTTTATTATATCTATACCCTGTTGTATGGTTTAAAACAACTAACTTTAGAAACCACAAAATTTAAATTATTGATTTTTAACAGTTTTATTTTAAGCATCAAATTGTCCTGCTAAAAAGGAAAAGTTTGTGTGTTTAGATTTTTTTCTTATAAATCTTCAACATCTTGTTTTGGAATCCTGAATTTAGCGTGAGGGTCATATATTAGCACCGTATTCAAGAAATCGTTAAACTTTTTTAATTAGTTGAGGATGTTTTGGCACTTGTTTACCACTACGCATTAACAATTAGAGAATTAACAAACTTTGTAAATAACCCGCGATGACTGTCAGCTTACAGCTCTGTTTAATATAAAAACGAGTTTCAGTAGGAGTTAACTCCACGTTCTTAATTCTTTTTATTTATTTTTCTTTTGTTATACGTACATATGCAGGCTTGTGTGCACCTTATTAAGTTTAGAAGGATAAAATTTTGAGGACATCACATAGATATGTACAGGGTTACGGCGGGATTCGAACTTGCTGCCTTGAAGTTGCAGAAGATTTGGCGAATCAGCAAGACTATTTGGCTCGATCGTTTTGAGTACATGATTGTTTGAGGATTCGATACATCTGATGAGATCAAGAAATGGCTCTGAAGTACACAATTCGCTGCTTTCCGCTTAGAATTCCCAATCATTATACATCACAATTGAATATAAAGTTTTTCAAAGAGATACGCTGCTGACTGCTCGAATTATAAAACAATGTTTCTTTTTTTTTGATGCATATCGAACTCTTTTAACTAAAATATTTATTCACATTTTCGCTAATTTTGATCCAAGACTAAGATCCATTGTTTCTGCAAACGATGTTATTTTTAAAATATTGTTCCACTGTTTTCTAAGTTAGCAGTGCCATCTGTTGACGAAATTTATTAATTTGTTTAACGTTCGACTAAGATACGTTGTTTCTGCGAACAATGTTATTTATAAAATATTATTGCACAGTTTTCAAAGTTAGCAGAATCTTCTGTTGAAGAAATTGCTGCCTTGAAGTTACAGAAGATTTGGTGAATCAGCAAGACTATTTGGCTCAATCGTTTTTCAATTATATAATTTTAATTACATGATTGTTTGAGGATCCTATATGTCTGATGAGATCAAGAAATGGCTCTGAAGTACACAATTCGCTGCTTTCCGCTTAGAATTCCCAATCATTATACATCACAATTGAATATAAAGTTTTTCAAAGAGATACGCTGCTGACTGCACGAATTATAAAACAATGTTTCTTTTTTTTTTCTGCATATCGAACTCTTTTAACTAAAATATTTATTCACATTTTCGCTAATTTTGATCCAAGACTAAGATCCATTGTTTCTGCAAACGATGTTATTTTTAAAATATTGTTCCACTGTTTTCTAAGTTAGCAGTGCCATCTGTTGACGAAATTTATTAATTTGTTTAACGTTAGACTAAGATTCGTTGTTTCTGCGAACAATGTTATTTATAAAATATTATTGCACAGTTTTCAAAGTTAGCAGAGTCATCTGTTGAAGAAATTGCTGCCTTGAAGTTACAGAAGATTTGGCGAATCAGCAAGACTATTTGGCTCAATCGTTTTTCAATTATATAATTTTAATTACATGATTGTTTGAGGATCCTATATGTCTGATGAGATCAAGAAATGGCTCTGAAGTACACAATTCGCTGCTTTCCGCTTAGAATTCCCAATCATTATACATCACAATTGAATATAAAGTTTTTCAAAGAGATACGCTGCTGACTGCACGAATTATAAAACAATGTTTCTTTTTTTTTTCTGCATATCGAACTCTTTTAACTAAAATATTTATTCACATTTTCGCTAATTTTGATCCAAGACTAAGATCCATTGTTTCTGCAAACGATGTTATTTTTAAAATATTGTTCCACTGTTTTCTAAGTTAGCAGTGCCATCTGTTGACGAAATTTATTAATTTGTTTAACGTTCGACTAAGATACGTTGTTTCTGCGAACAATGTTATTTATAAAATATTATTCCACAGTTTTCAAAGTTAGCAGAGTCATCTGTTAAAGAAATTTTTTAATTTAATAACGTTAGACTAAAATTCGTTGTTATTGCAAGCGATGTTATTTTCAAAATACTGTTTCGCAGTTCCTTAATTAGCAGAGTCATCTGTTCACGAAATTTGTTAATTCAATAACTTCAGTAGAAGAAATATCTTTGTTTCTTGTCAGAACAAATCAAACCGTATCTCAGTCGAATTTTTTAGTTAGTTTTCTAAATCATCGGTTATTTTTGTGTCATTCGGAAAGTCAAATTGTTCCCCCATATAAACATGAACTAAAACATTTTTCCCGTGCCATTTTAAGAAAAGCTTAAAAATAATGTTTGTTGTAAATGGTATTTTATTTCTTTTTTTTTAAATAATGGAATCTATAAAAAATATAATGTTGTTTATGTTGTATAAGGTTATGGATTGCCATCACGTATACAGTGATAAAGTACATGGTCTCAGCTGCCTTGCATATAAATGTATGTTTTTAAAGCTATAAACTCCTGATAGTCCTACAGATCAAATACACATATGAAAATATTTTATGTTTTAATAATCTTCATGTTTTTGTAAGATTTATAGTAAACTCTCAAAGACTTGTTGAATTATACTTTAAATTTATCCATTACACAATCATGTTATTCTAACAACTTGAAACTGTTTTTAAATATTTACATTTCATTTTAAAAACCGAAAGCAATATAGCTTTTAGAATTATCAAAATATTATTTCAGGTTTTTTTAGTACAGCAAGAAATTTTATCAGACATAAGTTGTATAAAGGAATTTGGAATTAGAGTCGTTTAAATATTTTAATATTTTTATAACAACCATCATTCATAATCACTTATAATATAATTTGATTTTATAATATATCAATATATAAATATATTTAAGTTCTTTATAGGGTTTATTCTAGTTGTCTTGAGAAACTCAAAAAGCTAATACTTTTTAACAGAATTCTTATAATTATTATCGATTTTATAAACTGTAATGATTCTAAAAGCACTTTTATGAAAAATAACTTTTGTTCATAAAAGCATTTTAAGGTCGTGGAAGAAAAGTTATTTGTTGTTTACATATTATGGTATGTTTCTACAGATGCATAGCTGACTTTTGTTTTTTACACTTTCTGGTTAAGTTTCTATGTGGTGATGGATTTAAACTTAATACTTTCAATGAATATTTTTAAGAATTTTATGCATATATTGAAATTATTTGCATCTGGTGATAGTTCAAATTGCTATAAATTGCCTTCGTTAAACTAATACAAAAATATTTACGCACACATATAGTTGCTACTCGAAAAATAAAAAGAATATCTCGCTTGAAAATTGAGGAGATTCACCAACTATACAAAAGGCAGTGATCGCAGTGTCCGATGAGAAATTAAGTAATAGGCAATTCATAGTTGTTAGAAAGAGATAAAACAAAATTATAACAAAATGTTTTACCCTGATTTTATGTTTTAAATGATAAGATTATCCCGATATGATAGGATTAAAATGGAAGTTTGTAAGAACCTTTTAATTATTCATACGTAATAGTTAACAAAATAATTTTGAATCAAATCTAATGAAACAAGAATTTTACATTAAAACATGTATTTTGTCAGCAGTCGAAAAATATTACCAACAAAGCGGAGCAGAATTATTTTAACCATTCAGTAAGAATTATTGATTTATGACGACGTCTTCCTCTAAATTTTTTTAAATATTGAAAACAGAAGTTTTTACCACTATTAATATACGTCTCATCAAATAGGGTTATTGTAATTAATGAAAAAAATTGGCTTTGTTCATCAGTGCAAAAAGGGCCGGAATATTTTAGGCAATTACCAAGTTAAATAAACAAACAACTTACCTCAATAATGAATTATCGGGTAGCTCGGTCATCGATCAATGTGGTAAAATCGGGAAAAAAGAATGTTCTTCATATATATTCTTTGTAGTAAGCATCTGTTATTCAGGATATCTAGTGTCATCACTATGGGAACTTGCAGGGAAGAACCGAAAGGTTCTTCATCAAAGTTCTTAATTGTATTGGGGAATGTGTTGCTCTTTCTTCCCAAACAGAAGAATGCTGCCAATAAAAGGTTTCTGATAAATGGTCACGAATTGGATGTTAGCTAGAAAATAGAGAGTCTATAGACGTGATTTATTCCCGAGAAAGTTTTTTTTTTTATTCTATACATGAAACAAATTGTATTTGTATTATTATTTTTTTCCTTAATACAAACTAAAATACGTTGAAAGCAATTTATTTCATGACGTGCTTAATTAAATTTATTCGAAAGTCAAAATTATATGTTTAATATACAAAACAAAAAAATACGTTAAAAAATACGTTCAGTCTAAGTTCGCCTTCCTTTTTGAAATTTATATCGACCGTATTGTTTGTGATAACTATCTTGGTCACTTTTTGTTATAGTAATTAACAATGTGCTCTAGATAATTTTTTATAATTTTATACGTTATTTCATTCTTTACTGGCTGTCTTTCTAATGTATGCGCTTGACATCAAATATGTCATTCGGAAATCTTCAGAGATACCAATTGGCTCCGGACAGGGGATGAATATTTTTGAGTTGAAGTCTTTAAATATATGAAGCTTTATACGGTTTTAAATCATCACTACATCTAAATAATTTAAGGGTTTACGTGATACGCTACTTTGTTACAGTTAAGCAATTTCAAGGATTCAAAAAAATGGGCAAAATTATATGGAAATATGCGAAGTGTAGTTTGTAGTTGTCTGCCGTTTATTAAAATATTTTGTCAAATGCAGCATCGATCAGTTGGTTTAGTTTGTTGAATGAGTAGTCTTTGAATCTTGAGTCATTTTTGAATCTTGTTTATAGTAGTGTTCTAAGTCGTTTTTTTATTTTTTTATTATTTTTTTTAACTAATTCCATTAAAACATTCTATTAAAAATACAGGTCTGTAAACTTTCTACGCTTTTGGGGTAAATTTCTTCTTGTTTTAGCAAAGTTTATGATTTTATGCATCATTATTATTTTTATTATTAAAATATTTTGTCAAATGCAGCATCGATCAGTTGGTTTAGTTTGTTGAATGAGTAGTTGGCATCTTTGAATCTTGTTTATAGTAGTGTTCTAGGTCATTTTTTTTAATTTTATTTTTTTATTATTTTTTTTAACTAATTCTATTAAACATTCAGGTCTGTAAACTTTCAGCGCTTTTGTGGTAAATTTCTTCTTGTTTTAGCCAAGTTTATGATTTTATGCATCGCTATTATTTTTTTCGTGTGAAATTGTTTTATCGCACTACTACATGTAAAAATTTTTATAAAAATTTATGATTAATAAAAAATAATAATATTAAAAAATTATTAAAAAAAATTTAATAATAATCAAAAAGTTTAAACATAAAGTGAATTGTTATCTTTTTTTAGTGATGAAGATTTCTAATTTTTGATAAAATTACTAAAAAGTTTTTAAAGCTTAACGTAACAGTCCACTACTCCAGATAATATTTTGCACAAAGCAGCCCGAATTTTGTAAATGGCATTAAAGAATGATAGACAATTAATAATTAAACATTTCAGTATTGATCCGGAAATTTTGGAAAATTTTGCCAATATTTCGAAAGCTACACCACACGACAGCCTGAACGAAGTGGCATTTCTTATGAAATTTTGAATGATTTACATTCGGTGGCGTAGAAAATAACTTTAAATCAAATTTACAAAACAAAAAATAATTATGAACTTGTTGCCATTAGACGAAATTTTCTTTAAAAGCGTATAATGTTGGCAACCATATATATTGATCAACTTATTCAGATTTAACGAAATTTTTTTTTTTAATATTAAGAGTGGTAGAAAATTTCTTGATTTCACTGTTTCTTATTCATTTAATAAATTTAATTTAAAATATTTTTTACATTACTTCATACCAACAACTTAAACACTCATATAAAACTTATTCAAAATTCTGAGAACCTTTAAAATGCAAAATTTAACAAATGTTGTTTACCTTACATAGTTATTTGACTACAGCTTTAAAGTATCTGGGAACTCCTTGGTCAGGAGCTATGTAAATATATATGAAGAGCATAGTTGATGACTCGGGTAAGTGACATTTTAAAAGTGGTTGTAAGAATAAATAAAGTTGTATCCGAACTATTTTAATATAGATTTATTAATTCTTCCTTGTTTATTTTACCGATATCTAATTTAAAACAAAAATCATGCAAGCATATTCAAAACTACGACGATTCAATTGATGAGACCATTTTATGTCGTTTTCCAGATTAAAAAAGAATCCTGAAAAAAATCACTTACCTGCTTCATCCACTAAGTTCTTTCTTATCAGGGCAGCTACATACTTGCCAAATTTTAAGTTTTTTTCGATATATCATATATCATATAAAATTATTTTAAGATTTCAAATTATTAGATACTATATTAGCCAAATATCAAAAGTATTCGCCAATTTTCGAAAGTCTTCGCCAAATGTAAATCTTAAAAAAAATTTTATGATGAATTTTTTCCCCATAGAAAACTATTTTACTGTAGTTTGTTTTAGGTTTATATTATTTGAACCCAATTCTAATTGGCTATGCAGCGCATGTACCAAAAACTACTGTTATCGAATAAAAAAATACTGATTTGTTTGACGTAATTTAATTTATATATATATATATATATATATATATATATATATATATATATATATATATATATATATATATATATATATATATATATATATATATATATATATATATATATATATATATATATATATATATATATATATATATATATATATATATTATAGTGAAAGAGAAACACAAAGATTAATAAAATTTATTAGAAATAAACCCTAATAGAATGATAAAACGATAAAAGTATTCTAAGGAAACCGACAACACGGAAAGATGTTTCTTATTTGGTAGTTTTTTTAAATGTACTAAATTTGATCAGGAAAATTTTGTTTTTTGGATCGATAATGGAACTATACGGTGGCATGAATTGTAAAGAAAAATATCATCGTAAGACTTTCAAATGATAAAAGTTGAAAGCAAAGTGTAGAAGTAGAAATGAGTTTAGTTTTCTTGCTTCTATGCTCTTGTTGATTTTAGTTTCTCGAGGGGTTAAACTTATTTCACGTGAACATAAACTACTAATCGATTCTTAGTGTTTAAAACACTATGCTTTTATTTGATACTCTTTAAGACTTTTTAGTTCGGTAAAATTAGACTTTTTCTGCGAAAAAACTAATACCCAAGATATTTTTTTTTTGACAAAAAGCTTTGTTAATTTATTTTTTAATGATACCTAAAAGCAACCCTCTACTCTCTGTACCCTTTCCTCTTTTTTTGAGGAAAATGAGTTTCTTCTAGTCAATCGAGTGAGTAATGTTTTCCGATGTAATTTTTTACGCTGAGTCGATCGGACTAACGGTTTAGAAATTATAAGCGTTTTATGTACAGATTTGTACATTGTTTGTTATTATAGTTTGCTAAATTCCTACTTAAACAAGTGAGGCATTGTTTTTATGCATTTCTTTACTATGAATCGAATAAGACTTATACAGCTCAATAGAACAAATAGTCTTACAGTTGAAGTGGTGGGAGTGTGTAGGCGATGACACTCCCAGCAGAATTGTTTCTTGCAGAATTGTTTCTTTCATGCTCAATTCAAATTAATTAATACAACGTTTAGATGCGAGTTTTGGTCATTATCTTGATAAGAGCCGTGACGGCTCAGTGACAGTGGATAGAGCGTTCTCCTGCGAATGAAGCGAACCGGGTTCGAATCCCTGCGACGGCTGGTCGATACGAATTCCGAACCGACCGCAGTGCTGACGTGATATGTCCTCAGTAATTGACGGATCATGGGCTAGAGTCCCATTGCAATCGGGCTAACCGTGGAAGGTTCTTGTGGTCTTCCTTTCCATATAACGCAAATACAGGTTAGTTCTATCAATAAGTCCTACATGAAGGCAGATTTCTCCTAATAATTGATCCAGGAGTTCCCTTGTCTTCTGGGTTGTATTCAAAATTACAAGGCTACGGAGTAGAACATTAGTAGTCGTAAACTCCCCCCCCCCAAAAAAAAAATGGGTCGGCTGTTCACCGACCATTATAAAATAAAATAAACTTGATAAATGTTTGAATTATTTTAAATTGAAACTAACACGACAAACTGAGATATTATGGTATATTGCTTTTTTGGCATTACTTGTACTAAATCTTAACCTTCATACTCCCCAAAACTATCATAGACTTAACATATCCCATATATTTCATACTGTAACGCAGTTATACTTTGTCTATGATACCTCCAATATATTTCTTGCTAAAAAATGTTCCATTATTTCTTATTCCAACCTTTTTTCGATGCATATTCGCCTTTTTGCCCGAAAAATAAACTGAGGTTTAATAATGCTTTAAAAAAACAACAACTTTGTTCTATTGATTTGATGTTTAGTTAAATGTTTCTCAGTTCAATCAAAACATTTCACCCTGTTAACACAAATCTAGAATGGATTTTGACTAGACATTTGACTATTGATGCCTGCTATTATGCGAAACCATTTTTTTACTCTATCAATTGAAGATAGTCTCATTTATATATGTATTTCTTGATAAAAAGTATTTGTTTGAATCTTTCAATTTACTTTCTAACAAGAATTATATGTAAGTCTTCAAGATACAACGATTATATATGTCGTTGTACATTTTCAACAAAATCTAAATTAATCAACGATTTTTGCATAAGTTCTGATAAAATTTGTGCTTCTCTGATTTTAGTTGAACGTTCTTATACTTGTAAAAAAAAGATATAATTTTAAATTGTTATGCACGCACATCCACTTTAATACTCCATTATCTCTATATTTGTCCCTTTTTCTTTCGAGTGAGTCAACGTATTGATAGCATTTTCTACAGGAAATCTAAATTAATCAACGATTTTTGCATAAGTTCTGATAAAATTTGTGTTTCTTTGAGTTTAGTTGAACGTTCTTATACTTGTAAAAAAAGCCATAATTTTAAGTCGTTATGCACGCACATCCTCTTTATTATTCCCTTCTCTCTATACATGTCCCAATTTCTGTTTTATCTTGGAATTTTCTAGTAGTTTTGTGATAGTTACTTGAAAATCGCTTTCTATATTTATTTGGTTGTTCTCACTCTGTTGAATTGATATGTTTGCCTGGGCTATATTAAAACATTATTAAAAATAAACACTATAAACACTTAACAAAAATAAATGTTAATTTTCTAAAAAACATTAAAATTACATATTATATATCAACCTTATTAATTATAACTTTTTTAAATTATCCAGTATAATATCACTACCATGAGAACATCCATTCAGTCAGAAACTGTAAAAATCAACTTTATTTTTTGTTTTGTTCACTTCAGAAACTACTAAAATTATAATCATTATTTTCCGAAAAAAAATTTTTCTTTGTAAAGATAGAAATATAGCAATTATGCAAACTTTTTCACACCGCTATTGTAATGAAAATATAGAGACACTAAGAAGAAGTGCATTGAGTAATAGTTTATATGCAAATTTTTCTTACGTCACAAACTTCCGGAGTGAAGCTTGAAAGCTTCTGCTATTCTGTCAATGAAAACAAAGCGCTGAGATAAACTGCCGTGAAATTTTGAGCTTAGTGAAAAAGAGGTGGGACAAATTTTGTTTTTTCTTGGTCAAAAGAAATCTTATAGAACTATCGCTAAATTCATTGGTGGATTTCTCTATTCCATGCAAAACATAGCAGGAAATCAATTTAAATTCAGCTAAATTAAAAGAACTGGCCGGAAATCACCACTAACTGATCGACAAAAAAGATGTTTTTCCCCCTAACCAGCTGCAAAAAATGTGCGCAACAAGGTAAATTTCTCAAACATTGCATAATAGTGTACATCATACTACAGTTGCCAGATCTAAGAAAGCCAAAAATGGGAAATAAAAGGCGAAAACATTTTCAACTCAGAAGCATAATAATTATCGACGATCTTGGAGCAAATTAGTGATGCCTTGGGCCAATATATGGAAATCAGTTATTTTATCTGTCGAGAAAAAAATAATCTTGATGCTATTGCAATAAATGCTATTGACAAGATTTGCACCACAAATCGAATGAGTATTTTACTTGGCAAACAGATGGACGGGGTATGGTGATATGGGCATGCATTGGTTTTATTGGAAAGTCTGACTTGGACATAATTTATCAACATATGAATACAAAAACTTATCAGTCTATGTTACATTATCATTAAAAATGGTTTGGACCTTTATTACGATAACATTTTTGGCTATTTATGCAAGATAATGCCTTCTTTTCACACTTCAACATCAACAAAGAAGTGGATTGAGGCGCACAAAAAATTAATGACACGGACTGGCCATCAAGAAACCTAGACCTCAATCCAAATGAAAACACCTGGACTCCAAAGGCAAATATTGTTTATACAAATTAAAACCAATATTCTTCAGTTCATTAATTGCAAATTGCAATCTATGGCTGTTGGAGCAAAATAGGTACAGGATACATTCAAACTTTAATTAACAGAATGCCGAATAGAGTATTTTCATTTATTAAAGCAATAACCTTCTCAATTAAATATTTTAACTGCGATTAAAATATTTTCATTGTTAAAATGCAAAGGTGTATTTATAATTTCTTTACGAGTATGTAATTAAAGAATATGCAATTAAGTTTATTTAGATATATTGTTTGGATTGCATATTTTTACTGAAAATGTAACTTAAATAAGCACTTAAAATGTAATTAAAAATGTTTATTTGCACTTATTTCTTTGTCTTAATTTTTTTAAAAATAATTATTAGTGTATTTGTAATTTTTTATAGTAATTATTAGTGTATTTATAGTTTATTTACAGACTATATAACAAGTAAATCTTCAAAATTAATGAGACGTACAATTTAGTAAAATAACTTGAGAAATTAATCTATTTTATTTAAAAGATTGCTTTATTATTTTTTCGTGAAAAAAAAAAGCTGAATAATTTAACTTCTTAATCCATGATAATCTTTCTGATACTTGCATTTTCCTGCATCTGATATAAAATGATATTTTTCATTTCAATATATAAATTAAAAGATATCTCAGGTGCCTTTCTTAATATCTTAATCTTTCACTTAATAAATGAGTGAGCTTATGATAACATGGAACTTTCTATCTCAGCCCCAAAGATAAAGGTATGAAATTGGAATTCAGCCAATAAGTACAAAACGGTAATAAATTTTCAAGCTTGCTGTGTCGGGTACATAGTTTCATTTATTAAATTAATTTATTTAGTTGTGCTAGTTTTCTGAAATTTATGAAACATATGGAAACCGTAATCCATATATTTAATAGGAAATGTGCATTATTATTGTATTCAAGGAAAATAATAATGCTTTATTTTCATGTTTAGAATGCTTAATTTGCTAATTTATGTTCAGTGAGATATGTTGTTTTATAGATTTCATAAACTAAAGTCTTGTATTCTATAAATTAGTCTAATTCGGAAAATATAATTTTGAGCAAACTGATATTTTCTTTTTTTTTTCAAGTAGTGAAAACATTTTTCCTTTTTATCGGAAATAAAAATTTGCACAAAATGTTGGTGTTATTTAGCACGGCAGCAAACTACTACGCTTTCTGTAAAATATTTTATAGAGTGGTAGGCAATTAAAAATTAATGCTTCAGAAATTTTGGTACGATATTATTGTATTCAAGAATGTAAACTTAACGAAAATATTAACTTTTTATTTTCGTGCTTAGAATACTTAATTTGCTAATTTATGGTTAATGAGAATTGTTGTTTTATAGAGTTCATAAATTAAAGCTTTGTATTCTATAAATTATTCTGATTCAGAAAATACAATTTTGAACAAGCAGTTATTTTCTTTTCCTTTCTAGTAATGAAAACATTCTTTATTTTCATTGGAAAGACAAAGATAAAGGTATGAAATTAGAATTCAGCTAAAAAGTGCAAAACGGTAATAAATTTTCAAGCTTGCTGTATCGGGTACATAGTTTTATTTATTAAATGAATTTTTTTAGTTGTGTTACTTTTCTGAAATTTATAAAACATTTGGAAAGTCGAATCCATATCTTTAATTGGAAAAGTACAATTTTATTATATTCAAGTATGTAAACTTCACGAAAATAATAACGCTTTATTTTCATGTTTAGAATGATTAATATCCTAATGAGATATGTTTTTTTATGGAGCTCATTAATTAAAATTTTGTATTCTATACATTATTCTGATTCGGAAAATGCAATTTTGAACAAACTGTTTTTTTTTTTTTTTTTCGTTCAAGTAATGCAAATTTTTTTAACTTTCATTGGAAATACAAATTTGCACAAAATGTCAGTGTTATTTGGTAAGGCAACCTACTACTACTCTTTCTGTAAAATATTTTATAAAGTGGTTGGCAATTAAAAAATAAAGCTTCCGAATTTTTGGTAATTTTGCCAATAATTTAAAAGCCTCAGTACTAGAAAGCTGGAGCAAAGTGGGATTTCCTTTGAACTTTTTAATCACTTGTTGTTGTTGACATAACGATTGTTCTTGTTTTTTAGTGGCGCCATCTATGGTCAAAAATTCGATTTCTGCCACACCCGTACGTCACGCCTGTTTATAGGGTGGGATCATTCATACATCCGTTCATTCACTCATCCCCAGATCATAATTTTAATCTGAATAAGAAAACGATCAATCTCTTATTTAGTACCCCCAGAGGCATTGATTTGTTATGGGAACATAGAGGACTTTGAGACTCGACAGATTTAACGTGTGTCAGTCACCATTTACTACGCGGGTAGTCTTATACCAGCAGGGATCGAACCCATGACCTCTTGGAGATGGGCCAGTGCCCTATCAATCAGGCTATCTCGTGCCATATATTCTTCTAAGTGCGATGATTTAATAATTTAATAAAAATCATATAAAAATTAAATTTTAAAAAAAGGGGAATATGTGCATAATTTTGCGTCCCTCTGTAGAAGCAATATTAAGAATTTATATTGCCTTTAAAATTTTTGTTTTACCCTTAAACCTAAAAGCAATTTTTCATCGGAAAAACTTTGAAACTAGTAAAATTATCTGTAATTAAAGTTGAGAATAAGCTTTCTAAATATTATTGAAAACTGTTTTGAATTTAATAAGCAGATGATGATGAAACTTTCTAATTAATTATTGTAGCTCTTTAAGCTTTCAGTGATTAATTACTTCCGAAAATATTGTAAGAAATTAAAATTGCCTCTTTCTCTGTGAAGCAAGTTGAACTACAGACAAATTAATCATATATTTTTTTTTAATTTGGAACAAATGTAATTGTAAGATGAACGTAAAAGTTTATTCGGTAAAAATGTTTCATTTAGATATGATTATGTCTTAATTCAGAAATTTTAGTATAATTATGAAACTATAATTTTAGGCTTTTTTTAAATAATAATAAAAGAAAGTAATTGAGATGATGCATATAAAATATTTGATCTTATACTACGCATAAATTTTCTTCTTAGTCATGATTTTTAAACTTTAATTTTTAAAAAGTGATACATTTAATATAAATATAACAATATTTAAGCTTATGCTTAGCTGAAGCTTAATTTGAAAATAATTTTTTTTTATTTCTAAATTGTGCACTTTTAAATTAAATTAAATTACTTAACATAACTTCAAAAAAAGCAAAATTAAATTCTAGCAAAATTAAATTGAAATTATTATTGGTTTGTTGTACAGAGAAAAAGACAAATCTAAAATGTAAATCAGTGAACTATTTTTTTCGCTACTGAAACAAAAGAGAAACTCGTTAAAGAATTATTTTTTATTCTCTGATTCATTTCTTGAAAGTAAGACTTGTTGATAATATTTTGAAATATTCCTATGTGCAATAAATCAAACTTTTGCACACTACAAATTTAAAATAAAAAATAATGTAACTCAAGAAGAAAATTATGATATGATGATATGATAATGACATTAAAGAAAAGAGAGAAAACAGTGATATTTCATGAATTCTTCGTTTCAAATCGTATAGCAACATAAAGCGCTCTCTTACTACGAAATGTATTGATATTTTTTTTTCTTTTTCTTCAAACACTTCGCAAACTTTTGTATGATAGTTTTTATAATTATAAGAAAGTTTTCATGCATGCATTACTTAAAAAATGTATCGAACTCCGAACTGATGAAGCTATACTTTTCAAAAGGTAATGAAAAAAAAATATTATAAGATACAAAAACATTTCTATAAATACGAAAAGAAGTTGCAAAAATTCGCAATTTCTTTTTTTATCCCTTTCCGGGTCGTTCACCAATGAAGTTTTCAAGAATGATAAAGAAATAAATATTAATAAATTAAAATTTATATTGATGGATATTTCAATACTATACTTTAAAATTCTGGGGGTACTTCCTGGTAGCATTTAACAAATGCCTCGACTCCCCTATCACATCCATCATGAAGTGATAAATATTTTGAATGCATTCAGTATGCATGCAATATAACACTTGATTTTACAATTGTAATCAGAGATTATTTTAGCCTTACAAACACTTAATATTTTTAGGGAATATTGATAGGACATTATGCTCTTTTTATTTTCAGTGACATTCAAAATTAGTATAAATCAACTTTTAAAAAATAAAAAAATTGAGTGAAATCGGTTAAATAGTTTCCGAGTAATTGAAAATTTTTAAATTTTTATTTCTCGGGAACTATTCTACTGATTATGCTCAAAATTTTTATTTCGCAACTCAAAATTACACAAGTGATGTAAAAAATTGTATATCTCACAATTCAAACTTTTTCGACTATTATATATGCTTAAAAGTTCTCGAAATATCGTAAAATATGCAAGAAGTCAAATTAACATTAAGGATTCCAAACTTTGAGCAACTCTCCTGACCAAACTACAGAGACCATATTTTGCAGATTGCGGCAACCCCCATATTTTGAGGGACAAAAATCCGAATCCGTCGAAGAAAAATTATTTATTCAGGGAAAATACGTATTTTCTAAAAATATCATTTGCACTTTTTAATGAACATATTTGAAGTTAACTCCCCGAACTACAGAGATTAAGTCCTAGAACGTGAAGATCCGTTCATTTGATCAAAAGTTATTAATGGTGATCTGTTTATTTATTTTTTTGTGCACTGTACAAAAAAATTATTAAATGTTTAAATAGGAACATACTCAAATACAAAAAATTCTTTAAAATAAAAAATCTGCACCAAGTGAGCAGGTGTGAGCAAGGAGCATAATTCATGTAAACTAGCCACCGCTGGGATTCGAACCTGGTGCACATGATTGGAGCTTGCGTGATAAATAAGCACTTTAGCTCCATCAACAACTTTGACTTCTGCTGACTGCTAATAATTTTCTAAAAAGAATTATTTTAATTTAATGCAGCTCTCAAAACATTAGAAAACAAATTTAGAACTTTAAAATATTATAAAAGTAATCAACCTTTGAGCTTTTCCTCAAAAAAATTTTGTTTTAGTACAAAATTAATATATTCAGTCACGGTTACAACTAACTATTATACATATTCAATGCAAAATTCATTCGGGATTTTTCCATAGGTCTTTACAGAAAGAGAAGCCGAACAATAACTCAGAAATTGTAGGCAGTGTTGTGTAATTTGAGGGGTAACAACAATCCAGGCATCTAACTTCTCATTAACCAATAAATATAGTAAAACTTTTCATCAATTACTAGTATTATTTATAACATACAATTAATTTTTTTTTAGGTGAATCTTTAAGAAAACTATTTTTAAAACAAAACAATTGGATTTTGAAACAAATTTAAAAATTTCAGATCCTTAAAATCTCATTTTTTTTTCCTGTAAAAGAAAAATCAAATGTATTTTCTTGGTAGACGTAAATATTTTATCATGGAATAATTTCTGCATGCGTTTACATAATGAAATTAATCTATTTATGTATATTTTTATCAGATAAAATGTCTTCCCAATGTCGTTTTTTTATTTTTTATTTGTTTATTTATGTTTTTCTTTTCTTTTCTATTCTTTTGGAAGCCTTCTATGCAAAGGAATTTCAACGGCAATCTCCACATTTCTGCCCATACTGTCAGTAAAAAGGCACCCTTATGGGTGACTTAATTTACTGTCAGTGCACGCTTGTATTAAATATTCATAAAATTACAAAAATGTGAAAAAATGTTTGGTATTAAAAATTTAAGTATTATAAAGGATGAAATCTGTTTAAATAATTTCTTATTCTTGCACTATTTGAGATGGTCTGTTAAACTTTAAAATAAAAATTTATAAAAAGCGGGGTATTGTTATAGCATTGTTTGTTTTCAGCAACAATCCAAAAATACTCCCGCTAAGGATTTTACAATAAAATTGAACAATGAAAGATATTGGTAAATATTTGAACAATGTAAGATTCTTTTCACTCTTTCCAAATTTGTTTCAGCATCGATTCAGATTCCCACTTACAAAATTTCACTTTTAATTCATATTTCGTCACAAAATTTAAAAAAAAAACATGGAAAAGATCTTACGTAACATCTGCGGAAAGCTGTAAGTAAAATTTTGTATATTTCATGAATATTATTTTTAATTTTAAAGTTGTATGATATCCACGCTCAATGGCAACATTCAGTCGATGCCATATTAAGATCAATCTCTGAGCAAATTTTCTGCTATAGAACATTTTTATATTTAAAAGGTGAGCTCGGTAGCAGAATGTAGGAAGTGAGTCTGCAATATATTATTTTCATACATTTAAATTAGTCTGCACCTTACCGCAATCAACAATGATTATTATAGAAAAAATGTAGCTTAATCTAACATCTGGCAAATTTTTTAAAGTTAAAGTCCATAAAAAATATGCATAAGAATTTATGTAGTTTAAATTTAAGTTAAATTTTATACATGGGTACTTCAAAAAATGGAATGCAGTTAGCATACAGTCATCCATGCAGTTATGCCTGTAATCAAGTCACAGAAAAATTAATCGTTTTCTTGGTTCCTCGTGGTGTTCTCTTACTTCAGCTTTTTTACGACAGATTGGAAGCTCATAGGATGAGCATTTTGTTACTTGCTAGTGAGATTGGTAGCAGAGCTCATTAAGTGAATCTGCAGCATTATTCTCATAAATCAAAATTAGTCTGCAACTTCAATCCAGTCAACAAAGATTATTATCGTACAAATTCAGCTTAATCTAACATGTATAGCAAATCTTGTAAACTTAAGCTTAAAAAGTATGCACGAAAACTTTATGTTGTTTAAATTTATGTTAAATTTTATGCAATAATACTTAAAAACTGGAATGCGGTTAACATACAATCCCTCATACAGTTAAACGTGTAATCAAGTGACAGAAATTTTTTTTTTCTAATTTGTTCATTTGTGGTGTTCTCTAAACTCGGGTTTTATTTTTTTTATTAGGAACAATTTTAAAATTTTTTAAAAGGAGTCGACGCAATTGTCCCCATTTGTTTGTCTGTTTTTAAAAATAAAACTTGGAGGAAAAATAATCTTTAGATGCTGTAATAATCTTCACTGTCAACTGTATACTGGTGAGTCTCTGCCCCCCGGCTGTTTAGTATTCCCAATCGCTTGTTCCATAGGTTCATCATCCACAAAACATAAGAAAAAATCCTTAAAAGCATTTATTTTGTATTACAAATTTGTACGCATCCCTAATAATAGTGTTTGATTAAAAACTAACTATAGATACAGAACTTTGATCATTCTACAAATAATGCCAGTTTAAACTTGCATTTTACTATTTACTAAATTAATTTCTGCTTACTTGCTATTAAATAAGTGATATTTATGAATAGTAAATAAATTTTACACATACAAAAAAAATTATATTACTGTAAAAAGAACTTGAAAAAAATTTTTAAATTGAAAAATAAATTAATAAATACATTTTAAAATATAAACTAATAAAAAGAAGTAAAACTTATGCTGTAACTAAATAAAATAAAACAAGAAAAGAAAAAATTAATTTTAAAAACGTCTTGTATATACAAAAGAGAGAATACTGATTTTCAGGTTTTATATATTTAAACTGAAACAGACTATCTTAATTTGGAAAAGCTGAAATGTTTAAATTGGAGACAAAATTCTGACTTTAAAAATTTTAAAAACCTGTTTTATTTTCAATCGAAATGCATACGGGAATAAAGTTTTAAAGTCTAAAATGTTAAGAAATGGATACAAACATATTGATTGAGCATTCTGTTTCACTCATAATATATAAAATTTTTAATTACGTAGCAATAATATATAAAATTTTTAATTATCAGCAATTTTTATTTAAATGCATTTTATAAAAACTTCGCCAGGTCAGCCAGGTCCAGTACAGAGGACAAGAATAACTATCCTGCTTGCTCCTCAAAAGATAAATACCATCCAACACCATCTGAAGTACTGGAAGAGAGGGTAAAGATCAGAGAAGAATTCATATATTGGGAAAATTACTGGAATGAACAACATCAACAAATCGCGACAGCCATTGACGACTCAACTTGGAACAACACCTGTCCAAAAGAGCAGATTAACTTTAACATCAGGGAATGTCTCCCATCCGAAAAACAACCGGATGCAGTAACATCGAATAACATCTTGGAGACTCCAGACAGTCTGACAGTCGTCAAGTTCCACCAACATCAGGATTTGCCTGTCAACAGCGTCGAAAGCTTCCCAGAAGAAGAGACACGCGTTGCCATTAGCGACAGTCCAAAAGCAGAAGCACCTTGCAGTAAAAATCATGATAGATATGGTACACGCTATGGCAACTGCGAGGGTCTCAACATAGGAAAGATTTGGAAATGGCGAGCACTTACCAGATGTTTTCGTTATATCGGGAAAAAATACAAGCATCACCAAAAATGAATTTTTCAGATTTTATATCAGCATTTTGTATGTTTTATTCACCATAAACAAAATTGAAATTTCGAAAAATACTATCCCCCTTTAATGTCATCATGAAACATGAACAAAATTGTAAATTTCGAGCAATAGTAACAGATTTTATCTAACTTAGTCATCATAAGCATGCACATAAACAATGCCTGAAGCGCCAACAGATGTAGAAAGAGATTAATAACAACAGAAAATGGAGTTTAGTATTGATTAAGCAAGAATAAGATCTTCTTCAAAAGTTGAAAGTTTCTAGAATGTATCATCAAGACGAGAGAAGAGGAAGGAGGATGGAAAAGTTTAATGAAAAGGAGAATGGAAAAATGTCATCTAAAAAGGCTGATTTAGTATCAATGTTTATACCCATGTCTTTACATAAACATGTAGCTGTTTGAAACAATTTTCAAAATTATCTAAAACTTTGCCACAACTTCAAAATTTATATTCTAGGTAATTAATACCTAGCTTTTTTTTTTTTTTTTTTTTTTTTAGCGTTTCAGGTAGCCTTTATACCTGACTTTTAAATTATAAAATTCAGTTTCATAAAAGATTTAGGTATTTTCTTACCTATATCATTAAGGTATTTTATTACCTTATTCTAGCATAAATTTCATAATAGCTACATAATAATTTGGCCTTATTCTTTTTAATTGGCATAAGTTTCCCTCCCTTTCGATAACATCATTTTTAATAATGTTCTCAAACTGTTGCTTGTTTATGTAAAGACATGAGTATTAAACATGGAAAAGTAACATCTGATGGAAAGAAACATCCAATTGAAAGAAAGTTCGAGAGGGAATAAACATCTAGCTCAAAGGAACATCGAGCTGAAGGAAAGATCTAAAGACGGAGATAAACATCAAGCAGAGAGAAACGGCAAGGAAAAAAACAACTAGAGGAAGGAGACGCTTAGTGGGTATACCATCATGTTGAAAGATGCATCTTACATTTAACATCGAGCAACTTAAAAAGACACTGGCGTTGTTTATGTGCACAAAAGCCACTACCAGAAAATAAATAAATCACCGAACAAAAAAAAAAATTGAAAAAACTTAAAATTGTCCTCGTATTGTCCCCTTGTGTCAGCGAAGTAAAAAATATAAAGATGAAAACAGACCAAAAAAAAAAAGAAAATACATATACATAAACATGAAAATCGTTATAAAAAAAAGAATAAATATAACTAAACAGATAAAAAATGAAGTCAGACTGGTCGAACAGCAGCATATGTAGAATGGTATAACAGCAGCAGATTCTCAGATTTAGACTTTTTTCAGACTGGTTAACCAGCAGCAGATATATGGATTTATATAGCAGTAGATGTACAGATTCAGATTAGTCCATCAGAGAAGTCGATGTATAGAAATTCAGATTGTTCATTAGTCGGACAGTAGATAAAATCATATGGAAGCAGTTTACATTTTCGGCCCAATAAAGTAGATCAAAATTCTGCTGTGACTCACTTTTATTTTGATGTTGTTGTTTTTTATTCATTAACATTCTAAAAATGGTTGCTAAAATAAGAAAATTTAGCTTTGATCTCGTCTTTATTAATGATCATTCTTCAATGATATTATAATGCTTCCGGCTGGAAAGGAATACGTATAAATGGCGCAATCATAATCATCTTAAATTAATATTAAAAAAAAAATAAGATTACAAATTCTGAATAAGGTAAACTTTTGAAATACAACACTCTCTTCAAGAATACGTGATGCAATTACGCAAGTTAGTCCCCCTTTACACGTACTTAATGGGTAAATAAAAGATTAGATAAGTATTCAATTTATCCTTCGGAGAAGAACTAGATATCAAACATATTGAGGCTGTTCAGATTTGCCATTACTAGGGAACTTCTTGAAGCAATATGTTTTATGAAGGATATATTAAATATTCACTTCTCCATTGCCCACAATATGTTTACATAGTTCATGCTTCAAGTGTTGAAGTCTTGTAATTGTGACCGATGTTTAATGATATATATTGCAACTACAATGGTGAGGGCACTCAAAGCGAAAACGGAAATTTTCACTGGAACTTTTAAATATATTCTAAGAAGGGAATGTGTTTATTCGATTCTTAAAGGTTTATGTCGGACTGAATAAATTTAATTCTGCAAAGGTTTTCACGGAACATTCTATTATCACAACTTCATTGTCCATAGCGAAATTTATACGAGGATTTTCAATCTGATTTCCGCACCTTAAGTATGATCAAAGTTTTTTGAAAATAATAACAAACTCTAAAACATTAATAGGGTACCGCATAAAACTAAAATTTAGAACAAAGTAAACATATATGAAGACATATTTTTTTTATTTCAAGAACAAAATGATTCCTCGTGCACCACTGAAAAAGTACAACACGAGGCTTACAGACGTAAGTATGGTAGCGAAGAATGTAGGATTTTTAAACATAAATACATGTAAAATTTAGAAAAGAAAAAAAAGAATAATAGAAATAAAATAAAAAATAAAAAAAATAATATTTACAAAAAGGATGAGAAAAAAGAAAAATTAAAAAAGTACATAAAACAAAGTGATTTATAAATTTGCATCAAAAGCTGGATCAATGAATTTGCAGAAAAATTTGAAGATGGTTTTGTTTCCCAGAAAAGTACGAAGAGGGGAAGGAAAGTTAATATTGAGCGAATTTAAAACAATTATTAAGTTTTTTTCTATTTTTCTCAAAATGTGAGCATTTTATAATAAAATGCTCAACGTCTTGTGTTCTTCCAATATTGCAATGAAGACATATTAAGAACATTTAAACTTTATGCAGCAAAATGAAACAAAAATTCGCATTGCATAATAGATTGTCATTGCATCAATATATTAAGTTTGTCTCTGTCTCTTTTTTTTGTTCTTAATATGAAGACTTATTAAAGACATTTAAACTTTATGCAGCAGAACGAAACAAAAATTCGCATCGCATATTAGATTGTGATTGCATTAATATATGAAGTTTGTCTCTGTCTTTTTTTTCCTTGTTTAGAAAGAAACAAACTAAGATTTGGAGATGCATAGAAAGCATAGATCTACAATAGATACAAATAGAACAAATTCGTTATTATTTCATTATTTTCTTCGTCTCAGACGTCAGTATCTCCTCTGCCACGAGCTCTCTCTCTCTTTTGGCGATTTTGGCGGAAAAAGAAAGACGTCGTGTTACTGTAGCGATAAGTATTCCGGTAAATTCGTATTTTGCTAGTGAAGGAAAAATTAATGCTTCAAAAGCAGGGAGATAGGCGGAACTGTAAGAGATTGGATCGTTTTTCGACATTTGCTAGATTAAAATTTATTTTGGAATTCTATTTTTTTAATGTGCATAAACTGTATAAAATTATTTGCAATTTTTCAAAGTTACGAAAACTTTAGTTTTTTAAATTACTTTAAAATTAGGAAAAAACCATCTTTATTTCAATTTGGTTTAGTAGTTTTTAAAACTATCTGAAGTTATTTTTTAACATCGCTGTTTAATAATTTTTTATCGATTTATCGATTGTGAAGTATATAAAAAACTCGTTTAAATTTTAATCTAACATAGATGGATTCAGGTAAGAAAGCATTTACAAGAAATAACTTAAGGCTTGTCAAAAAGTCGGAAATTAAAATAAAAATTGGGAATAAAAAAGAAATACATCACCTTAAAAACTTTATAAAAAATTCGTTCAACTCTTTTAAACTTTCCGATTTTTAATTAAACTTTACACCGGCGAGAATAAGGTAAACCAGCTTTAATACTGTACCATTCACAATTTTTCTCATTTATTATTGCAATTAAAAAAGAGCAGACGATTTCAATTAAAAAAAATTGACATTTCATTAAAGAACTTATAATTGTAAAAAAAAAGAAACGTTGTCCTATTTATCGAAGATCTTTATTTTAATTTTTCATAACTCCTCTTTTTTTTCTGAACAATTGCATTTTATTAACTGAATTAAATCAATGCAAACTGATGAAATTTAAAAAGAATATAGATGAATTCATTCTTTCAAAAGCATCAAAGATGAGTATGAAATTAAAGCATAAAAAAAGGAGAAGGAAAGAAACAACAAAACAACAATGTCATCAAAATCTTCACATACTACATTTAAGCTCATTTATCATATTGAATAATTTCATTATACCATTATTTTGTGATTAAGTTGTGGTCTCATTCGTTTATATTCACTGATAACAGTTTTAAAAGCATGAATTAGGATTTTAAAATAAATGAAATAAAATAATCTGTTTAATTATGATGTTTTAAGGAAACAAACAGCATTCTCAAAGCTCATTTAGTAAAGATTGAGTTCTTATTTCCAAAAATTGATAAAATTACTAATCCTATGAAATGTATAAGATCCTCTTTTAACACTTTTTTGTACAACCAAATCCAGCACTGTAAATCACCATATTTTGAGATCTTTGTCTTTAAATTTCACGCATAAATTTTTCCTCCATTGAAATAGCAAGAAGAAACGGGGGGTAGAAAATTTTCCCCTTAATTCACCCTCGAGTCACAGAGTTTTACTCTGAGTATAAAAATTATGGTCATGTGTGCCATATAACCTCAGATGGAAAAACTAAGTGTTGAGGCTGCTTCAATTACTGTCTAAATCGAACTTTTTGAAGAATTTTATAATGGGGATATAGTAGATAATTATTTCCTATATGACTGGAAAATGTTCATAATTCAATTTAATAATGGTTGAAGTTTATTAATTTCTAATTGGATTAACCCATTGGATACAGTCAGATTTGCTACTTATCCGGAAAATATAAACCTAATAATAAAATTATTTTATTTTTACCTTTTATTTAGGTCCCATGGTGGTTTGATCGTAAAGACGCTGTCCCCAGTAGAACACCGGAGTCAAGAATCACTGGTTGCGGTCAGTAAGCAGGTGGGTGACCACTTTGATCAGCCTGCATAAGGACCGAGGGAGCGCATTATGGGTTTTCGTTAAACTGTTCTACCCTAACGTGCTCGACTTCGTGCGCGGCTCGTCTGGCTACCAAAGTAGGGGAGCCATACCCTGTGCAGATGATCAAATTTGCGGTGCTATGTCTTTGGATCATCCTTAGGCTTTATTTCCAGACCATCGACAATATCCCATAGTGTAGTTACCTACTTTTTATATAGAAAAAGTGAACGATTCATAACTACCACTAATTTATAAAAGTTACAATATTAGCTGCCAAGAATTTGGCAAATAAACATAAAAAAAAAGTACTAGCAAATGGTAATCATTTCATTCGAAAAGAAGATAAAAAATAATGCTTTCTTAGTACCACTTATTTACCTCTTTCGAAAAAGTAGCTGCTCTGGATATAGATTTATTTAAATACCGCTCTAAGATTGAAACATTGACTATTAATTAGATAACAGGTTTGTTAGTATTCCGGACAAAAAAGGTGGTAGTAAAACCTGCTCAGATTTACCTTTTTTTAAAGTGACTTTTAATTTATTCTGAATAAATGAATGATGAATCATGGTGGGTCAAAGGAAAGAAAATATTTATTTTAAACGAATACTATCATAGTTTGCATAGGGGTACCTTTAATATTCTTCATTAAGATAAAAGCGATGTTTTTGTAACATGAAACACTTTTAATTGACAGTTTAACTCTTAATTTTTTGAATTATGCAATGATGTGAAAATTGATCACATTTAATCCCTCCACACTCCGATGTCTCCTTTGGTGGGACATCATAAGTCAACACTGCGGAGTTTAAGAAATACATTAATATTTAGAAGGCACATTATTTCATGAATTTTTAGGTCCCAAAGTGGACTGATCGTTGAGACACGATTCCCAACAGATCACCGAAGTCAAGCATCATTGGCTGGTGGCTGACCACTTGGATCTGTCTGCGTAGGGACTGAGGGTGTGCGGTATTGGTCCTCGTTAAATTGTTATACCGTAAAGTAATCGACTTCACGTGCAGGTAGTCTGGCTACCGAAGTGGGGGTGCCAACCCTCTGCAGAGGATAAAAATTGTGATGGTATGTCTTCGGATCATTCTCAGGAATGTAGCCCAGACCGTCACCAATAGCCCATTGAGCAGCTCAAGTGTGACGTAAATTAACTACATCTTCATGAATTTTAATTATTATATAAAAATGTTGTACTGTGTCACTTGAATGTTTACCTAAGTTGTCGTAACATTTTTTTTTGACCAATTCAAACCTCATATGCCACGCCCCAAACACGGTCTGGAAATTGTTTTAGAGTACTAGCAAATTTTTGAAAAATGTGCATACTTTGAAGTGTTCATATTTAGTAAGAAGGCTTTCATTTCATATATCGTTATGAGAAAAATCAAAACTGATTTTAAAAAAAATATTAACTGGAAGTTATCTTTATGAAAGTTTAAGAAGTCATAAGGAAAGTTCACCGATACTGGGTAATTGTTTCAGGTAGTAGATACCTTGTATTTGGTGAGGCATCCTATTGGGCACCTTAAGTCTGAAGAGGTTAAGTACTTGAAGAGCAAGGGGTTTAACTAAGAGAAGAGAGAAATGTTGCAAAATAGATAAATCAACGCAAGCAACAAAAAAAAAAAAAAAATTCACTCGCCTCCCAATGAGGTGACTTGTGTTCAAATCCCGACGGATCGGTACGAATTCCGCACCCGGTACTAACGTAAAATATCATCAGCGGTAGACGAATCATGGGTTAGAGTTCCCTTGCCGTCAGACTAACCATGAGGGCTTTTCGGGGTTTTCTTCTACATGTGCGGTTAATTCTATCAAAAAGTCTTTACAATAATAAATTTCTCACAATATTGTCTTCTGGATTGGGTTCAATATTATAAAGCTACAGAGCTGAACATTGGCAGCGATAAACTCAAAATGGGGTCGGCGGATGAACAAATGTTACAAAATTTATAGAAAAATAGAAAAAAAAATCATTATTTTTAAAAAATAACATTTTTCAGTTGCAGTATAAAGAAAGGAAAGAAGATAGTTCTCAAGGCGCTTTTCTTGAAAGCTATAAAATTTTTATCGAAGCGTTAACTCGTAAACTATATTTACAGAAAACTTTTTCTACAGTTTCTTCTAAATACAAATGGATTTTTGGAAGCAGGCAAGAAAGTAAATTAAGTTATTATTAGCTTTTCTTACTTTTTCCTACTTTATTACAAATTTTTTGCAATGGAATTTTATTTTTTAACACCAATGTAGAATGTAAAGATAAATGGTTAAAAACTCATTGCCATTTCTTTACTCTATCGTAACGTCAACTAAGCAAATAAGATTTTTTCCCCCTATCATTTTCTAACCTATGACGCTCTAAAATTTTTATCAGAAGAAAATTTCTTAAAATATGAAACAATCGTCATTTTGATTTTTATGATTTCAATTCATTTATCTTAAATGTTGGAGTAAATAAGTTTTTTCGTTTATACAAAAAATGACTAAGATAAAGCTTAATTTTGAAATGCAATTATCGATTAATTACTCTTCTTGTGTATAGGATAAAGTGTAAATGGTAGATAAGAAAATAAAATTCCTAGAAGCGTTTAAGAAGTTGTAATGGAATTATGCATAAGCAGATTTGATATTTCCTTGAAAGCATGTAGCCTTTACGGCAACCTTGTGGCGGAAGTTCTTTTTATTGTCATGAAAATGTTTGCAATAAAAAAACTTTTTTCAATAAAGCAAAAATTTTGCCGTTTTAAACATTTCATTCTAAAAGGATTAGAAATTATTTTTTAAAGCTTTTTTTAAAGAGTATCGTCAAATAGGTCCATAATGATGTTTTATCTGACGTTACACAAGCGATAGGTTCGAATTGCATTGTCCAATAAAATTTAAATTAAAGGTTGATTTAAGCATATAAGACTTTGCGAATATTATAATTAACTAGATTTAAGATTATTTTCACCTTAAGACTTGCTTTATTAAAGGAGTTTTTCATGCTTGAAAATCCTAAGTCATCCTCGATTAAAGGTTTTTAATACAGAAGGTTGTTTTCCAAAGTTTTGGATTAGGGCAATGTGCGTAGAATAGAGCGGATTGTCACAGATCTGGTTTTAATGTTAGAAGGTTTTCACGTAAACCGCATTACAAACCTTTTTAGGTTTACATTAAAAGGTTTTTGCTTAGTGAAAATATACCTTATTATGCTATCTGGTTTTTTTAATGTTGGTCGCCATTTGAAAATGTTATGTTTTAAATACGGGTTGTAAAATTTGTTTAAAATCAGAACCAATTTTGTAAGTTATATTTGAAATGTTAGAGTTTTCAAAATAGAATGTTTCATGCACATTTAAAAAGTTTTTAATAAGCAAGATTAAACAATAGTGAAAAAGAAGAAAAAAAATATTATCTTATCTAAAGGTTACAAACTTATTAACACTGTAGTGAGAGAACTACCCTAAAATGAAATAATTTTAATTTTCTTCTTTCATAAAATATCATTACTCATTGTTTTGGTGGATAAAATCCACCCTGTGAGCTAAAACATAATGCCAGCTGTCATGTAACACAAAATAATCCGCTGCAGCTGAGAATGAATTATTAAAATATTCTTATATACTCGTAATTCCTAGTCTTTGTTTCTGTTCTAGAAGACACAAGGTTAAAGATGAAAGGTTAAACGAAGGAGGCAAAATTACCTCCAATTTAAGCTTATGACTTAGCTTCATTCTTGACGTCGGGGATATGAATTAGGTATTAGAAGATAATATGATGGATGAATTAGTTATGCCTTAAGAAAGGCAAGTTGTAAAGCATAAACATGCATTAGTTAATTTAAGTAATATTTCGGATCTTATAGTCTGGTAATTAATATCTAATATTCTCTACTAGTTCTTATGTTTCTTTTAATGTTAAAATGTATGGAAATTATACATTTATAATTCCTTGTTTATAAATACTAGTTACTTACAAAGAATTTCAATTATTAAGTACCAAGGGTTCGGATTAAACATCAATTTTTTTATTAATAATATACTACTGTGCATATAAGTATTTTATATCAGCTAGAAGAAATCCAATAATTAACTCATTGTGCAATCAATATTTACGTTTACAAAAAAAACTGAAAAAAATAAATAAAAATTTAAAAATATATAAGGAAAAAAGACACAAAAAATATAAGGAAAGGAAAAAAGAAATGATTTTCTTTCGAGAAGACACTGGGTACTAATAAATTAAGGTAGTTTCGAACTTGCATTAAATTTATTGTATTTATGAAACATTCGATTTATAAACAATCCAGGAATTATTTAATTCTTCAATTTTAATCGATCTCCTGTCAGTAATTGTTTTTCTTTATTTTCGGCTTTTGAATGTAAGATTTTTTTCCACAAAAATCTTACAGAAATCCTTATTTTTTGTGAAAATAAATTAAGGATTTTTATTCTAAAAGTCAGTTTTCACTGATTAATTAAAACTAACTAAAATTTTAATAAGAAATAGAGTAAAGGTAATAAGGAAATCGGTTAACAGTATTCCCAAGAAAGTAAATAATTATATTATATATAGTTCTTTATTCTTTTGCAAAATTTATTCTTTAATTTTTAAAACATTTAGTTTCAAATGATTATCACAATTTTTTTTTTATAAAAGTATTATAAATGATACACAAAAACAAAAATTATAAGCAAAAAATTTAAAAGTTGGCTGCACAGTGTTCGGTACATTGTAACTCGTGAACTATATATGTAACAATTTACTATTTGATAACAGCTTCGATTTGATTATAATGTGGGCAAGAAAATTTTTGCAGTAGAATTTGCCGAATATTGTTCTAGTGAAGTTGTGGGTTTAGAATGCAGTGAAATTTAAAAAAAGAAATAATGTGTAAATTGTCATTACAAATTCAATATCAAGAAAATGCCGTTCTTCAGAGAGTGGTAATTCTTGCAGCTGTATAAAAATATTTTTTCTTAATTTTCCGTTTCGTCTTCTTACGGACACGAGTAAGCATTACATTTAAATCTTCTTCATAGCTTTTTATCAAATTTTTATTCATTTAGTTTAAAGTAAATACACAATAGTTCATTAAACAAACCTTTAAAATTTGCATTATAAAGTATTGTTTGTTTTTAGCTTGATTCCGTTTCCATAATTATTTTTTTATTAATAACAGAAATTTTATAGAATTTGTTAATTTTTATATCGCTTATAGTTATTTAAATTACCACAAGCGATAGTGTATTGTTTGCTGTTAGCTAGATTTCGTTTTTCAAATTATTTAATTTTTATTAATATTAGAAATTTTATAGAATTTGTTAATTTTCTCTTCGCTTGTAGTAATTAAAATTATCTATTGATTTAATAGTGATTTAAATTATCGATCGTAATATAAATTATCCAATTTTTATAAAACAACTGGAATATTTACAAATTTTGTAAAAAAAAAATAAATAACATGACCGTTGGTTGGGCATCAAATTCAAAATTTTAATTTAAAAATTTAATGACAAGGTATTAGTTCAAAATCAACTGTTCTATTTTTCAAAAATTGGCGTTTAAAGATTCATGTAATTAATCGAGTTTTGTTATGCCAACATCTCCAAAACCAGGAAGTCACCACACGGCTTTTTATAAGTAGTCTGCGCAGACTATTCAAAAGTGAACCAGTTGTGCGCATGAACACGAGTTCTATTTTAAAAGTTAATGACTGACTGATACAGTTTAAACAGAGTACGTATCCTTGAGGGATCGAATAATAAAAGGATATATATATATATATATATATATATATATATATATATATATATATATATATATATATATATATATATATATGTAATACAAAAGTTATAAAATTACTTTTGTATTAATAAAAGCATTGAAGCTCTTTCATTTTCATAAAATGTCTCAGTTAAAATATTAAAATACAGATATTCTATTTTGGGACTTCAAGGATGTAAACAAGCCAATAAATAATAATTAGATTTATTTTTCAAAAGAGGAGTTATTTTAAGATTTTCCACTTCCATATAAGGAAAGATGAAACGATTTTCTATGAGTATTAAATAATTTGCGATGAGGCGTAAGAAAACAAGGAATGCAATATGACTGGCCTTTTTACACTTTTAAGTATCATATAAAACGCATGACCGATGGTTTTTGCGTGGCTTTTTGTGTTTTACTTGTGCTAACTAAACTCCGTCAGATCTGACGAGAAAAGTGTCTCTCCCCCTCCAGTCGGAGAGGGGAGGAAACTGTTGCTTCACCATCTTAATTAATAAACAGCTTATGCAGAATATGGACTCATTATTCATCTGATATTTGCACTAATTATTCCCATATTAATAACAGGGTTTTGCTCTGTTATTATATATATATATATATATATATATATATATATATATATATATATATATATATATATATATATATATATATATATATATATATATATATATATATATATATATATATATATATATATATATATATATATGTAGATAGATAGAACACACCAACAATCATAAATTAAACAAATATTTAGCACATATTTTTTACCACTTTCTCATTTTTGATAGATTTTGTGTTGAATGGCTATTTAGTAGACAGGTTTATCAAAGAAGAAAGGATTAACATAATAAAATTGTTAAATTTTCAAAATTTGCATACGAACTTGCATAATATTTTGGTATTTATAAATGCATCCTGGGATATGTATGTGTAACATATCAATATTTAAAATATACGAGAAAATGTAGTATGCCTGCTACTTTTTTCATCTGGAAGTAATAGATAATGTAAATTTATAATGTTTCATTTCAAAACCACTTTAATAACACGTAGAGTGGAATGCATCCCTTTGCAAAAAAAAGCGGAATAATGTACTGAGATATCAAATACATCAAATAAGATCTACTGAAGTAAGCAACTTGACAGTTCATTACTCAAAGCGTAAAATAAAAGAAGAGAAAAAGTTTTACTCAATCCTAAAACCAAATATTCGCTATATTTTTTTCTCAACATTTCTTAGAATTTTCCCTTTACATTAATATTTTTAAATATCAAAGTTATATATATATATATATATCTTTCCTTCAAATTAGTTTTAAATGCCCGCGAAGAAAAATATCCATGATTTAAACTCTTTCCTTGGTAATCAATCAACGTCACGTGAAGCTGAAACAGTTCTATGTGTGTATTAAACTAATAAAAATTTAGTAGTAAATAAAATACAATGTACGTTTTTCAAAACTTATAAGACGATAGCATTTATTTTATCGTTTTTTTTTATTTTTTATATTTAAATATATAATACATGGTATTCAATAAAGACCGTTCTTAATAAATGCTTCTAATATCCTTATTAACAATGCAGACAAAAATTTTACACGTTGGAGATTGCGAACTAATATTTGAGCGAAGAAAAATCATGATCGAAATTGAGCAAATCCCAGTTGATGAAGTTGGATGCACAAAATATCATAGCCTGTTTCATTGTGAGAAGAACAAGCGAGGAGTTAAAGGCTTTATTGCAAAATACTTCCAATTCAACTGTCAACTGTACACCTGCTTCCGTCTATAGCGATTCGACATATCTTGATATAGTTAATGTGAACTTAAAAGTGCATAATTTGTTGACTTCATTTATTTTACGTTTTGTAAAAAGAAATATTAAGAATGGTCTTTAGAGACATCGCACATTTATTTTCATTTTATTTTTTATTTTTGCCTTGATTTAATTAACTATGAATTGTGTGTCATGAGTTTCAAATAAAAAGAATATAATTGGAAAATATTAGCAGGTGCCAAACATGAATTATTAAAATCGTTGAATTATCTAAAAGATTATATAGAAAATGAAACGCTATAATGTTACTATATTTCAAATTATATTTAATCAGAATATATTGTTTAAATATATCATTTTATATACATCTATAAACGAGTAGATATGTGTAAATGGGATGCTATAGATTTCATTCCTTTATATACATGGATTTTTAAGTCTTCGTATTCACGGATTCAATTAAAAGTGTTTAAAAATCGAGATTGAAAAATGTTATTTACCTAACAATCACAATATGTTTTGGCACACATTTTATTTGTTCTTCTTTTAGATTATCAAGATGAAAAAAGAAAGCTTCCATGTTCAATTAGCTATATATGGAAACACCCAGTAAGAGGAATTATTTCATATATTACTCAGTATTTTATATTAAAATAATTCAATGAGCTTTCGACAATGTTTTCTGATCTTTACTAATCTATTATAAACCAATTATATTTTATTTACCCGGCTTTAAAATCTTCTGCACAAAAGAGAATTTTCGTGTCATTAGAGACATATGGAAACACCCTATAGAATCATTTCTTATATTACTTACTATTCTATTAAACGAATTCAACGAGCTTACGAAAATAGTTTGTTTTTTAATATTTATTAATTTTTTATAAACCAATCAAGTTTTATTTTTCCGTTCTTAAGATTTTTATCGCAAAAGAATATATCCTGAAAAATAAACAACGTATGTAAACACCAACTGTAATCATTAATTATATTACTCGATATTTTATATTAAACTAATTCAACTAAATTTCGGCAAAGTTTTCTAATCTATATCGATCAATTATAAACCAATCACATTTTGTTTACCGCAAAAGAACATTTCCATGTACAATAAACAACGTATGGAAGCACTAAGTGGAATTATTTTTTATATCACTTAGTATTTTATGTAAAACGAATTCAACAAGCTTTCGAACAATATTCTTCTCTTTATTAATCTATTATAAATTTATCACATTTTATATTTTCGACTTTATATGTTTTTCAAACCAAAAGAAAACTTCAATGTTCAATCAGCAACGAATGACAACTCCAAGTGCATTTACTCCCTATATTATTTATATTAGTAATTATGTTATTGTTGTTGTTGCCCGACTCCATTGGCCAGAAGTTATACCAGGTCCATGACGTTATACACCCTCAAAAAATCCAACACCGTCAATGGATCATCTGCTAAATCCTGTTTGATGAGCCCCAGGCACGCGAGGATATGGTAATGCGAAGTCTGGTCTGAAGAACAGTTGGTACAAATTTCAAAGTTCTTGGATCTTTCCGAAAATTTCATTGATTTAAGGTGACCACTTCGAAAGCGGACAAGAATAGTTTGTTCCTGTTTATTAAAACATTGGGCCAGGGAGCCTCCAGGTCGAGAACACTGATACAATGGGTGCTTTGGGAGGACATTCCAAGTGGTCTTGTTTTTGTGTTTTATTTTTGAGAAGATTTACAAAAAGATGACGGGTGCCTAAGGCAAAGAGGCCTCGCAAGCACCAGCTTTAGCCAAAGTGTCCGCAATCTCGTTTCCTTCAAGATCGACAAGTGAAGGAATCCGCTGCAGATGAATCTGATTCGAAATGGAAAGCCTTTTTTGACTGCTAGGCGACCGCAGCATTAGAGAAATAAGGTGTACTGTTCATGGATGGGGAAAAATTGCAGCCTCTGTCAGTCCCAAGGACCAGAGCACCTAAAAGAACAGGTAGAGGTTCGACTTAGCTCTTGGTGGCATCCCATTTAGCCTGGCTCCTACCATACGAGGACCTGTCCGGCTTGGGAGACCCTACCGGTAGTTAAACTACCGCCGGTACAGCTCCCAGGGTTGTCAGAGCACCCCTCCAGCAACGTCAAGCTAAGGATACCAATGGAGGGGCTGTTAATTACTAATTATTATTTACATAATAATTAGTAATTATTTACATTAGTACTGTTTATAGTATACATTAAACTAATTCAATGGGTTTACGAAAATGTTTTGTAATCTTTGTTAATATATTACAAAGCAATCACTTTTTATTTTTTTCGACCTAATTATCTTCAAACCAAGAGAAAACTTCAATTTACAAGCAGCAACTTCAAGTAGAATTTTTCCTTTTTTTATATTAATAATAATTTACATAATAATTAGTAATATTTCCTAATTAAGCCGACCATGTGGTCGAGTGGTTAGCGTGCCTGACTGCGGAGCCGCTGGTGGCGGGTTCGAATCCTGCTCAGGGCATGGATGTTTCTTTCTCTCTCCTGGTGTTCTATGTCTTTTCTCCTTTGTGTGTGATTGTGTGAATGTGACCCGCCCAATAAACGGGTTTGTGGTAGTGTGACGTGGGCGACGTTGCTCCACCGCCGTGGCTTCGCCACAGGTGCCCACTGGGTAACGAAAAGAGAGTAAGCAGTTCTGGCATTTTCTGTGGCCAATGGGTCTTCGTCCCAATTGCCCGCCATTAAAAAAAAAAAAGTAATTACTTATATAAGTACTTCATATATTTTATATATTAAACTAATTCAACGAGCTTTCGGAAATATTTTGTAATCTTTATTAATCTAATATAAAGCAATCACATTTTATTTTTCCGACCTTATGATCAAAACAAAAGAACATTTTATATCATCAACGTATGCCAATTCCAAATTGAATCACTCCTTGTATTTTTTACATTAGTAAATGTTTACGTAATAATTAGTAATTTTATAATAATTAGTAATTATAATAATAATTAGTAATTATAATAATAATTAGTAATTATTTCAATAATTAGTAATTATTATAATAATTAGTAATTATTATGATAATTAGTAATTATTATAATAATTAGTAATTATTATGATAATTAATAATTTTTATGATAATTAATAATTATTATGATAATTAGTCATATAATGATTAGTAATTATTTTCTTTTTAATTATTTACGTTAGTAATCCTTATATTACAGATTAAGGTAGTTCAACTAACTTTTTAAAATGCATTGTAATCTTTAGCAATCAATTATACACCAATCGAATATCGAATAAATAAATAAGAGAATAAAAGAACGATGCAGGACGATATACTGAAATAAAACACATTAGAATATTCAAATACGAAATATAAATGAAAATATTATCGTCTATAAAACAGTTTCTTAAATTTGCACCATAATTGTTATGAAATATAGTCTCATAATTAAATTATTTTTTTTATAACTTATTAGATACCCAATAAAATATTTTGTCTGCTTGTAAGTATTTGGATCATCTCTCTTTCTGTCATAAAATATCTAGTGCGTCGTAAAGCAAGATAACTAATGGTTGGCATAAACATGATTAATTTAAGTTTCATAAGCTGACTTGAGTCCGTAACTGATATTACATACCTACTTAGGGCTTTGCTTTAAAGTCATGAACCTAAGAGGTAATTAAGAAAGTTCATTAATTTTGAAAGGTAGTATAGAGTTATCTGACGTTAAGGTAACATTTAGTTACATCATTTAATAGTTTAACTTTTACTTCAAGATTGAGTTAAATGTGGCAGACAAAGCGCGATGATTTTAAATTTCAAAATCTTATTGTTCATTTTGTGAATAATATTGCTTTTTTTCTGGATTTTTGTAATATTTATTGTTTAACATTTTATTAAATTTTTTGTATATTTGAACAGGTTTTTTTTAATTCATTTGTTGTTGTTTTTATCGCTTAATTTCAATTTTTACAAAATAAATTGCTAACTACAAATTTTAACTACAAATTTTAACTTCAAAAGTGAAAATTTTTTAATCTTTGAAAGACTCCTCTGAAAAAGTCGTCCATAACTTAGAGGATTTAAACAAAAAAAAAATGAATAAATAAATAGAATGAGATTCCAAGATTTTCGTAAAATCAATCTAAAAGTTAAAATTGATCTACAGATAGAAACAGTATATAATAAATGTTTGTATTACATCTATTTTTGAGGACCTTAAGAGCCCACAGCCCTTTAACAAATTGAATGCGGGCAACTTTTCCAAAAAATGTATTACAGTTGTAATAGATTTTTTTTTTAATGTATCAGGCAAGATTTCATGAAAGTTGGAGCTAACTTGTCACTATAGCCAGAACTTTAATATATGAATAAAAGTACGACGAACGATTGCAGTACTGAATATATATATACTGATTATATATATATATATATATATATACTAAACTTGTCACTATAGCTACATATTTAATATATAAATAAAAGTACGACGAACGATTGCAGTACCGAATATATATATACTGATTATATATATATATATATACTAAACTTGTCACTATAGCTACATATTTAATATATAAATAAAAGTACGACGAACGATTGCAGTACTGAATATATATATACTGATTATATATATATATATATACTAAACTTGTCACTATAGCTACAAATTTAATGTATAAATAAAAGTACGACGAACGATTGCAGTACTGAATATATATATACTGATTATATATATATACTAAACTTGTCACTATATCTTCAAATTTAATATATAAATAAAAGTACGACGAACGATTGTAGTACTGAATATATATATACTGATTATATATATATATACTAAACTTGTCACTATAGCTACAAATTTAATATATAAATAAAAGTACGACGAACGATTGCAGTACTGAATATATATATACTGATTATATATATATACTAAACTTGTCACTATAGCTACAAATTTAATATATAAATAAAAGTATGACGAACGATTGCAGTACTGAATATATATATACTGATTATATATATATACTAAACTTGTCACTATAGCTGCAAATTTCATATATAAATAAAAGTACGACGAACGATTGCAGTACTGAATATATATATACTGATTATATATATATACTAAACTTGTCACTATAGCTACAAATTTAATATATAAATAAAAGTATGACGAACGATTGCAGTACTGAATATATATATACTGATTATATATATATACTAAACTTGTCACTATGGCTACAAATTTCATATGTAAATAAAAGTACGACGAGCGATTGCAGTACTGAATATATATATACTGATTATATATATATACTAAACTTGTCACTATAGCTACAAATTTAATATATAAATAAAAGTATGACGAACGATTGCAGTACTGAATATATATATACTGATTATATATATATACTAAACTTGTCACTATAGCTGCAAATTTCATATATAAATAAAAGTACGACGAACGATTGCAGTACTGAATATATATATACTGATTATATATAAATATACTAAACTTGTCACTATAGCTACATATTTAATATATAAATAAAAGTATGACGAACGATTGCAGTACTGAATATATATATACTGATTATATATATATATACTAAACTTGTCACTATAGCTACAAATTTCATATGTAAATAAAAGTACGACGAGCGATTGCAGTACTGAATATATATATACTGATTATATATATATACTAAACTTGTCACTATAGCTACAAATTTCATATATAAATAAAAGTACGACGAACGATTGTAGTGCTGATTATGTATATACTTAAAAAAAAATATTCTTTTACACTTCATAATAAAAATTGAAAATACGTTTCAATATCAGTGCGATGTAATACCGTCATAATATGAAAAATACTGACTAAATACTTCTTAATATACTAAAAAATACTTTTTGACTCTTCATAATAAAAATCGGAAATGCGTTTCAAATAACAATGCGATGCAATATCGTCATAATGTAAACAATACTGACTAAATACTTTTTAATATATAAAAGTACCTTTTTATTCTTCATAATAAAAATCGGAAATAAGTTTCAGCTGACAATGCGATGTAATACCGTCATAATATGAAAAATACTGACTAAATACTTTTTAATATACTAAAAAGTACTTTTTTCTCTTCATAATAAAAATCGGAAATACGTTTTAATTAGCAATGCGCTGTAATACCGTCATAATAATAAAAAAATACTTACTATACTTTTTAATATAGTAAAAACTACTTTTTACCACGTTTATATCAACTTGCCTTCGTGTATGTCTGTTCGGGTGGAATTTTGTAATCGATTTTAAACTAACTTCCCGACTAGCTACAGACTTCAAATTTGGCACATAGTTCAGAATTGGATGGCAATGCATGCAAATGAAGAGAAAGGAGACATACAAAGTAAAATAAAGAAAAATTAGTATTTTCGCGATTTTCTTTTGGTGTCGATTCGATTATTTCAAATTAGTGTCACATGTCAATTGAAAATTTTTGTGTACAGTGAGTGAAAAAATTGAGATTTTGGAAGTAAGTACAAAAAAAAAAAAATAAATAAATAAAATAAAAAATATATATTTTTAAAAACCACGTTATTGTAGTGGAGAATAATAATTAAAAATTTGAAAAACGAAAAACGTGGGGCGCATGAAATACATAACGGTACATATACATATACATATACACATTTCCTTACTCATACACATGCACATCCACATACATACCACATACATACATATGCATATACACAAACATATTCCACATACACATACAAATTCAGATACAATTACACATATACATACACATATTCTCATGAGCACACATACATACACTAATATTACATTACTGTTATGTATTTCATGCGCCCCACGTTTTTCGTTTTTCAATTTTTTTTTAATTATTATTCTCCACTACAAAAACGTGGTTTTTAAAAATATTATTTTTTATTTTGATTTTTTACTCGTCATAATAAAAATTGGACATACGTTTTAAATATAGAAAATACTGACAGAATAGTTTTTAACATAAATTTTTTTTTTACTCTCTTGATTATAAAAATCGAAAACACGTTTCAAATAACAATGCGATGTAATACCGTTACAATATCAAAAGTACTGACCAAATACTTTTTAATATACTAAAAAATACATTTTTACTAATAATAAAAATCGGAAATACGTTTCAAGTATCAAAATACAGATGTAATATACAAAATACTGACTAAATACGTTTTAATACACTAAAAAAATAATTTTTACTTTTCATAATAAAAATTGGAAATAAGTTTCAAATAGCAATGCAATGTAATACCGTCATAATATAAAAAAATACTGACTAAAGAATATCCCCTAGAATCAATGAAATATTTTATGTTTTGTAAATTATCTCTTTTTTCATGTTATTCCTATTCCTAACAAATAAGGAATCATTTTTCATTCAAAACCACGCGGACGGTGTCGAGATGAGATATTGTGTATGAACGAAAGAAAACTCAGGGATTTGTTAGGCGCGTTGAAGCGTTATGTTTCCTTTGAAAGTAAAGCTCTAAAGGCATCAAATCCAAAAACATGTATTGTGTCCATGAAAAAGATAGCAAAATACTCAAGTGTAAAACATGTCAAAATATTTTTAAGGAAAATCTTTGAAATGCAATTCATTTTTACATTTTTTCTTCTTGTCACGTATTGTGTATCAAATAAAATAGTTTACTCAATATGATATTGTTGTTTTTTTATTGCACATACGCATTTTAGCTGTGGCTTTCTTGGATAGATTTCTTTTATTTGGAAATCTTATCCATGTTTTCAGAACTATTTTATGGAGAGAGAATGCCTCATAAGAATTTAATTCTAAATCAAAGAGATAGGGGAGTGTCTGGTACCCCCGCCCACTGTCAATTTCATATGTATAGAATATTTTTTCAAGTCTATAGGCCATCGGACATTAATTAGTATATTAAAAAAAGATTATTTTCAAAGTTTCAAGTATTTATGCAGCTGGTAACATGGTAAACAATAGTTTTGAAAATATGTTGAATACAGAATATTTTTTAAATTTCTATTTTTTTAAGTTAAACTATTCTTTTTTTGGTTTATTCTTTTTGCATTATTTAATTAGATGATAAAACAATAGAAACATACAAAAATATTGATAATTACTCAATATTATTCAGAAATATAAGCAATACTCTTAAGTTGGCGGGGCTACCCGACTCTCCCCTACATAATATGTATAAAATTAAAAAACGATAGCGAAAGTGTTATATCATTAGTGTGTTTCTAAATATTATTTTTATTGATACAGTAACCTATATATAATTTTATATTTTGTGGCACCATAAACTCTGATATTTTTCTATCTAGTGACAACACTACAAACGTTGCTATGGTGCCGCATACCATGATATCAATTATTGGTGTTCATGCTTGCCTTTTTTGTTGGATACTCGAGTTATGGCTCAAGAGGTGCGTGAGGCAGTAGTACAGCACATAATGGAGCATTGGGATGAGTTTCCTATTTTATCTCACGGCAAAGATGGAAATGGTTTTAATCTTTCTGCTGCCTACTGTGTCTCGAACTGATAATTACACTAGTTTGTGATATTTAATGGATTACTAAACAGATTTTAAATTATTACTAAAGTTTAATACCTAATGACATTTCACCTAAAGAACTTTAATAACAATTCGGAAAGGTGATGCTTTGAGATACTTTGGATACAAGATACTTTTGAAAGGTTACCAATTTGATCACCAAAGCTGACTAGTACACAATAATATTTTAAAGGGCTCTTTCATAAACTGGTTTACCTTCATAGTGGATCGGACTACCTATAAAAAGCCGTGTGGAGGCTTACAGTTGTAGGAGGCGTTGACTCATGGAGCTTTTCCATCGCCTCCTCTAACTGAAACCCTCCACACGGTTTGTAAATGGTTGTTCGATCAGAAAATCAAAACATAAAAGCATATGTATGTAGATGTAGCCTCCATAAAAAATTTAAATCAGGATCGATAACTGAAACACACCCTCTTTTAAAGTTCAAAGAAAAAAATTATGTGTTAAATTCATAAGACCTTTATTTCACAACATATGAGTCATTTTCATGAGACCTTGTTTTTCCAAAAAAATAAATCTATGTGTTAATGTTACTGCAACTTGATTTTTTTAAATAAATAAATCTGCATGTCAATTTTGTTAGACCTTGTTTTAAAAAAAATGAATCTACGTGTTAATTTCACTAAGCCTTGTTTTTCAAAAAAATTATATGCTTTAATTTAGTTATACCTGTACTTTAAATGCAAGGTAATGACTAAAACAAAGACATTTTTACTCTTCGGTGCCCCCCTAAGTTTCGATATCTAACTGAAGTAAAAAGTCTGAACACCATTCTAATGTTCTGGTAAAATAATTTGAATCGATGTGTTAATTTCATTAGGCCTTGTTTTTCAAAAAAATTCTATGCGTTAATTTAGTTAGACCTATGCTTTAAATGCAATGTAATGACTAAAACAAAGACATATTTACTCTTCGGCGTCAATATGTTTCAATATCTGAAGGCAGAAGAAAGTCTAAACATTATCCTAAAGTTCTGGTAAAATAAATTTGAAGTATTTTTATTAGCTTTTATAAAATTGTGTACTTCTAAAAAAACTTTTTCGACAATCATATTTCATCAATCAGTGTCGCGTTCCCCTCAAAACAAAATCTAGTTTGTCTTTGGAGCAAAACTCCCATTCTTTGTTCCCCACTTCCACAATCTGATTTTGTTTCGTTTTCCATATGTTTGAAATTCTTTTGCTAACGCCCTACAAACTTTACCAACAAACTATTTTTTTTCTGCTTCCTTCCTTTTATCTGTAACGAAAATGTGCTTTTAAAGTAAAACGAGGGTGAAAAGAACAAAAGTAATCGTAAAAAGAGAAGTATTCCTTGTTCTAGAATGCTTTGGGGCAACCGGGTGTAAAAAAGTTGAATCGAATTTCGCGTTTTTCTTCGATTCGAGTTTCTTTTCGGTTATGTGTTTTGTATACATAAAACATTTGTCATTCCTATTTGGACGATTTTCGCTTTTTTACATAGAAATTTTTTTTTCTGAATATGTTTAACTTAAGTTTTAAAAATCACAGAAAACTTCATAGATTGGGTATCTAGCACAGAATTTTATTACCGTTTGATAATTCAGATGAGTTTTATTTAGAATTATCATATTCAAAAATAAATTAAAATTAAAAAAAGAAAAAAATCTTCAGTTTTTTTATTATTTTCTTTTCCTTATAAGTTATGGAGGATAGAATTCTATTGTACTTTTAAGTTTGCCGGGGGTAAGGAAATTCAGCTATTATTTATTTGTTTATTTATTTTTACTTAATTTTATTTCTTAATTTTATTTTTTATTTATTTTAAATGTCTGTCCTGTCCACTTTTTTTTGAAAAAAATAAATGAAATAAAAACTTAGTGAAACAAATTAAATAGAACTAAAAAGTAGGCGGAGGTTTATTCTCTTTTGGCGAGTTTTTGTTTGCGCTCGGCTAATTCTCTTAGTTCTAATTTATTGAAATATTCATACGTTACCTTTTAACACTAGGAAGAGATTTATTTTAAATTTGCGGATACTCCGTAGTTGTTGAATTGTATGCAGGGTCATTTGTACCTCAGGAAAAAAAACTTATCGTCAATCCGCTGCATTTTTAGCTAGTTTTAGCAAAGTATAAGTTTACGTGACTATCAAGTCATTAATTTGGTGTCTTACACTTTTAATTTCCCGATCATGCACAGAAATACATTTCTTGTTCAATTGTCGCATGAAATTGAGCGTCGTATGTTTGGAAGTAAAATTTATCACATTATGTCGCAGTTTTTCCATGAAATCTCTCGACCGTCATTTTCTCATCACTACTTTTTCTTTAAATTCAAACAAACAAACCAAAAAAAGACTCGATATTTTGTTTTAGATTTGGTAGATCGAGATATTTTTCCAGCTAAAACATGATAAACCAGAAGTCTTAATTTATACGGAAAACATCAATAAAAACGACTCATATCCTGTTACGCTACTCTCTATGCCTGTATAATATTGTTTTTTTAAAATAATAATGGAGAAAATGAGGTGTAAATCAAATCGCAGAGTCAAGTGCGTATAAAAAACTATATAGTGAAAGCCCAATTGAATCAATAAATTCGAACACCGGTCATCTCCAACAAAACTATTTATACAGGAAAGACAAAAACTTAATATGTATCAACTGAATAAGTATCAACTTGTTACACACAGGGCTGTCAACGACTACGCTTTCTACCAAATATTTTATAGAGTGATAGACAGTTAAAATCTTTTTTTGTTCATTGCTCACCTGAAGAATGACTTTTCGTGAATACAGGTATCTGAAGGGCAGATTTCTTTGCCACTCTTCCAGCGGCACCCTATTAGAAGGACCAACGTTGCTCCCACACTTAGGACAGATAGCACAGAGAATGAAAGAACTTCAATGCTTTGCCCGCGATTCAAACCCAGAACCTTTCTGATGCAAGTTCCCTAACGCCTACACAGATCTAGCGGCACAATGGAAAACTAAAACTGCAAATGTTAATAATGCAACTAATAAAGCTGCAACTAATGTATAAAGCTGCAGCATAAAGTTGCTAATGCATAAAGCAGCAAATAATTTTGCAAATGTTTTAAAAGTCTCAGCATAAGAGAGCGGAAACAAAGGGCGTTTCCTATTAACTTTTGAATCATTTACTTATAGTGGCGTGGAAAATAACTCTAAATCAAACTCACGAAACAAAAAATCGTGCATTAAAACATACCATTTTTACCACTAGAGAGAAATTTCTCCAAAATCATAGGAAGTTGGCAGCTCTGTATGTATAGAGAGCTTTTTTTACTGCACAAAATATAATATACCAAGTAGTATATACTAGCTCTGCCTCTATGTTAGTTAAATTTAAAATTTCAAGAATCTCAATTTTGAAAAAAAGTAGAGATGACTGATTTTCGGACTCATTGATTCAATTATAAAATCGAATAAGGAAGAGAAATTCGATGAGCGAACAGAATCGAAAAAGCCGGGAGCAATTTTATAAAAATGTCATGAACGCATGAACTGTGATCTTCCCGACAAATTTCAAAAGCTATTCATGGAGAACATCTACAATATCTCGACAATATATAATTATTTTATGCTTTAAAAGAGTTTAAACTGTTAATTTATTTCCGTAAACGGTATTTTACAATTTCATGGTCTCCTAGGCAGATACCCTTTTGTTTCAACCGGTATTGCAACCGCAGCTGAAGCAATCGTTAACCACCCTTTGTGAGAAAAACTCCTGCCTAACCGTCAATGTTCCAAAAATGACACATCGTTTAAAAAATAATAGTATAAGATAGTATGACACCTAATAGTAATATAGGAAAATAATTGGTTATCAATTAGCACATTTGGATCACAGGTTCTCCAATAGCAAAATGGTTGTTGTCTAATATTTTCCCCGTCTACGTTCTTGGACTTTTTGAGCCTCTGTAAGTTTAGGCCTTGGCATCGTTTTTTTTTTTCTTGCTTCAACTCTAGCCTTTGGGACGGAGTCAATCAGTTTGGGACCCTCTTTATTTGTGATATTCGCGTGAATTAGTATTGAAAACGATCCAGTTTGTACTGCAATTTAGAATTTCTGATTCTTAATTAAAAGCAATAAAAACAAAAATATCGCTCAAATGATAAAATTCTCTTTTATCCACAACTCAAGAAGTATTTATGAGATCTCTCTGGTCCCATATCCCAAAAATAAACTCACCAACTTAATTTATAACAAAAATAAAAGTGAGAAAAGAATTTTCTAAAAAAATTATCAAACAGCAGCGGTTGCCGTAGCAACGCGTGCCTTCTGTTTACTATTACTCTTCAACACAGTGGAAAAATGTGATGAGACCATGAAAATCAAACAAGACCCATTTTGCCAATGGGTAAAAAATACTTAATTTTTTTAATTTTTTTTATCTTCTTTATGGTCTGTAGCAGTAAATTTATCAAATTAAAAATTAATTTATCTATATTTTCTAAGCAATTTCGCTACTGATAACGCGAGAGCTCGTGACGAAATTCTTCCTAATGGTTTGAGTCGACAAAACAAGTAAAGAGGTAGCTATATGTATAAATATCATACAACTATTAATGCAGAAAATATGATATTTTCTCCCAACAATAACACATTCTTTATTAAGATAAACTTATTGTAAATCTCAAAAATTAAATGGTCTATTTATAAATCATTTTTATCGATTACCACTTTTCAATGATAGATACAGTATAAACACCTCTTCTCCGCTGGCAGTGAACGTGTTAATTGATCATTTAAATGGCTAATAGATCTTGGTAGCAAGGAATCTACAATAAGCTAGAAATAATTGAAATGATTTTACTACTAGGCTTTTATCTTTTCCCGGTGCAAGAAAAAACCCTGTCTAAGTCATATAGATCAACAATAATTTGGGCCGGGAAAGCCTGGTGGGTAGGGCTCTGGGCCCTTGTCCGAGAGTTCGTGGGTTTGAGCCCCGCCTGCCGAAGACTTCCATTGTAGTAAAATGGTGACTGATGCACGTTAAATACGTCGAATCGGAAAGTCCTCCATGTTCCCATAACTAATCAATACCTTTGGGGGTACTGAATTGGAGATTGATCGTTCTCTGATTCAGGTCAAAATTACGATCTGCGGAAAAATGAATGGGTCCGCCTTATAAACTGGTGTAAAGTATGGGTGTGACAGAAGTCAAATTCTTGCCTATAGATGACGCCACTAAAAATCAAGAACAATCGCACTCCTCTGCCTTAACAAGCATACGTTAACGACAACAACAAGAATAATTTCGTACCTTCAAGGGTGGCAGCGTCCTACTAAAAAGGATACAAGACATTTTTACAAGACAGAGTAGGATATACAAGACTTTTCTGAATGTAACGAGATATTTTTGCTGCGAGGGGATGTTAACAATGTTGTTATTAAACTAAAGGGAAATCTCAATTTTTAATATCTTATTAACTTCCAATTAAAATAAAAATTTGTTAGTTTAATATAAATAGGCTACCACTTTTTAAATTTTTACACGACATAGCGCCCACTGTCATCACCTCCTACATCAGAAAGCCTCCTCACCGTCTTTCATAAGTAGTCCGCGCAGACTATTTAAAAAGTGAGCCAGTTGTGCGCATGAACCCAAAACCTTTCATAAAAGTAATTGATTTATCATATATAATTGAGACTTGAATCTGTAGTGGTTGACCAGTGAATGAGGCAAACCAATAATATTCATAAATAAAACAAATTTTTAGTCATATATTTGCTACCACTTTCTTATTTTAACTAGATTTTGTATTAAATGACTCGTTCGGAAAGTAGATATCCATCACAGTGGTCTGATCGAACTACATATAAAAAACCGTGTGGAGGCTTTCAGTTATAGGAGGCATTTTTGCAATATATTTTTTCAGCAACAGAGAACTAGAACAGAGAAATTCTGCCCATTTTATTTCTTTTATTAAAAAACTTGTATCAAAATTAAAAACACGACCTTTTCGATTTTTGAGCTTTTTATTTGTTTAATAAAGTTCCTAACGTAGTTAGGCAAAATATTCTTAATTTTAAATTATTAAATCCAATTGGTAACATTCCTTTAGTTGCCGATTGGAAAAATATTTTCTTAAAGTAAGGAAAATATACAACTGCTTCATGTTCGTACTTACTATTTTTTTTTCAGGACTTCTATAAATTTTGAAGTCAAAGCAATACAATCAATTGCAAAAGATCTTGTTGTAGAAAATAATCTGTACTAGTTCTTTTCCTTTGAACCATCTCTTGATTTATTAGAAGTATCAAGAGCATAGGCTTAGAAGGGGATTTAGGTTTTAGAGTTCTTGTCACCCCTTTGGCTTAGTTCCATTTTTGTAGAAAATAAATAGGTTGTCTTCGTGGATTATAAAAATTGTTTTCAATTTCCTCCCACTAAAAATACAAAACATAATTTCATTCTAACGTTAACTTCGTTTTATTATTAATTTAAAAATATCCCTCAAAGCCAATTAACAGAAAATATGCCAACTTATTAATTTATGCATACTTTTATTTTAATATTTAGAGTGAAAGGATAATATTTATTTTTTGATTAATTCTTAAACTTATAAATTTCAATTCAGATGATAAATATCCATTACGCATAAAGAACTAAAAACATAAATGTATAGTGATGATTGAGGAAATAAGAAATGTCTCTGTTTAGAATTGTAATTTGCCTGTTATTTACTTACTAATTGGAGAAATATTTTTTAAAAAATGTATAACAGTGAGGCCGAAACCTGGAGAACTTAAAACGTGGTGGTAAATGTTTCATAGGTTGTAAGAAGTTTTTAAAGTTTTAATTTTTCTTTTATTTTATGAATAGATTTTCACATCTACAATTTCTAATTTTGATGTACAGTGCGCATACAAAAAAAAAAAAAAAGAAAAAAAAAAAAAGAAAAAAAAGAAAAACAATAACCCTGAATAGTTTTTATTCACTTACTAGGACTCAATATTGATGGTTTGAGAGCGTGACCTTCGGTACGATATTTAGTTAGTGATACAGACGGATTTACATTTCTGACCGCAAACGTATAGGAGGTTGCCGCAACCTAGGAAATATGGTCCCAATAATTTGGTCTAGAAAGCGGTCCAAGGTTTTAACCCTTTAATGTTAACTTATACGTATTTCGCCATGTATCGAAAATTTTTAAGACAAATCGAAAACTTTTTGCACACTATTATAAAATTCAATTTTCCAAATATGATAATTGCATGCAAAAAATTTTATTTCTTTAATAATTATATGAATTATTTTATTTATTAAAAGTAGGAAACATTTAGAATTGTAAGGTATAAAAAAATTTCACAAATTTAACGAACGTAATTTTATACTGAAAAATATGAAATTTGAACAAAATCGGATAAATAGCTCCTGCGAAACCAATTTTTGATGAAGTGATATATTTAAAATCCTATTTCTCAGGAAGTATATGACCGATTTCGTTCACATTTTGATTATTACTTTTAAAAAGTAATAAGGTAAAATGAAATTAAATTCATTAATAATTGCATTCTAAAAATGCTGTAAAAATTTGTTTACATTTCAATTCAAATTTTTTTTTCGACTTTTATTAAATAAAATTATAAAAAATTATAAATAATAATAATAAATAATGTTATTGATTCAAACTTTGTTTTCCTAAATTCTGTATCATAGGAACTCTTTTGTAATTTTTTGAAAATATTTTCATTTGTGATGAAAATATTTAAGACTTTTTGTGTGTTGAATAACTTAAATGTTATTTAAAACTCTCTTGAAAATAAATGTTTTCGTTAAGAAAAAATATTTTCTTAGAATTTAGTTAAAATAAAAATTCAGGCAAAATTTTATTACATCAGAATTAAATAATTCATATTTTTTATTTTAAATTTCTACAAAATCGATAAATCTTGATTGAATTCATATATGGATTGTTATGTGTAACATATATGAAACCAATCAAGATTTAAAGAAAAACACATGAATAATAGCTAGAAAAATTCCAAATTTCTTAAAAGTTTTTTTCCACATAAATATTAAAAGTATGCTTTCTTCGTAGGGAAGTGCACGAACAAATTTAAAATTCTATGAAACAGAATAGTAAAATGTAGTTATTTTAATCGTTTTTATAGATTTAAATGAATTTTACGCAGAAAGCTAATTGAGTAATGATCTTAATCAAATTTTCTTTTTATATTTTTCTAAAGGTTATATCACGTTGTGATAAATAACGTCAGTAACTATCATGGCAATAGCAATGGCATTTTTGCGATGTGTTGGCTTTTGTCGGCTATCAGTTCTCAGACTGTTTACTGTCTGAAAAATAAATCACCTTTTTCGACGAAGAAATCTTAAAAATTAGTTAACTGAAAAATCCTTTGAAAATCGTCATATTCGGTATAAATGTCTGGACAAAAAAAAATTAAATAAATAAATAAAAATATATAAATAAAAATAAATAAATATATAAATAAAAAACACTCCGTGCTTCTGCACTATTTTATTACTTAATCAGCAATTTTGATGTGTTCACCACAATGCTTGTTGGGGAAAAAAAATAACATTCCATATAATATATCAATTACTTTTTAAGACAGTTACAGCCGTCGAGAGTTCATGGAATAAATTATGAAAAAATATTATAATTTTCAATTCCAAACTTCCGACTGCTGCTCAGTTTCTTTAATAATTGAAAAATTTGTGTTTTTGAGCTCGATCGCCAAATTAAAAATGTGTGGCAAAGTGTTAAAAATTTTTTTTTTTAAATTTAAATACTTTATAAAAGAAATTCTAGTAAACTTGGTGGATATGTGTAATGATTGATTAAAGATCAAAATTTGGTATAGAGACTTGTGGCAGTGGCAATCTTGATAATTAATTCATTTTCTATCAGATATTTCTTTCCTGTAGTTTTCATAAACTTAGGATTTTTTTTTAAAGGCGCAATATTTTGGAAGTCAAGGTTTATTTTTAAATTATTCAAAAACTGTAAACGTAATAAGCTACTTGTATCCCAAATTTTGGAGCGCTCTGCTTGACCAAACTATTGGAACTATATTTTGCAGATTGCGGCTACCTCCTATATTTACCTCCTATATAGAAGTCAGAATCCTTTAAAAATGTTACGTTTATTCCGAGAAAATATAATTTTGTGTCATATTTCGTAACTTAAAATATCATCTGCATTTATCATATTTGAGATCAATCCCTCGAACCATTAAGAATGAGTACTAGAACCTGAAGATCCCATCATTAGATCAAAAGTTATTCATTGTCGTACGCTTTCATTTTTTGTAATTTTTTTGACACACTCTACTTTTATTATTTCATGATTAAAAGTAAATAACAACGGGAAAATGTGACCATATTTTGAAAATTAATTTAAAGTGTCACTTTTATTTGTTGACTCCCGCATGGTGAGTCCTTATTTTCAGGTCTTCGCATCAAAAATATACGTACCGTGAAGTGTACTCTAGCGATTTGAGAAAGTTTAGAGTACACCGCACAAGAAGCGTTACCAAATGCCCATTTTTGTTCACCAGCATGAATATGTATTCTCAGTAGTTTCACAATCTAATACTATTCCATAAACTGGCTAAAATAATTAAATTTTTTGAAGTGAAACTTCTTATGCGACTTCCAATAAGGTTGTGTTAAACGTTTAACGCTACCGTTGTCATGGAAACTAGATTTCTCTTTACGTTCGTTGAGCGCACGAGGTAAGAGAAAAACATGGTAGGTAATATTGGCGCTAAAGAAAACAAAGCGATATTCTTTTTTAATTCGCCAAGAATACCTTACTGAAATTTAGAACATTTAGAAATAAGCTGATTTCTTATTATAATTTTTTTTTAAAAATATATTTTATTATTAATATTTTTTAACTAAGCGAAAATTTTTTTAAATGAAACAAAGTATTGTATTTAAAGAGTTAATAAGTATATTTTTTTTATTAAATACAATTAAAAAAGTACTTTGATGCACATAGATACTCTACTTTAGATACTTATTTTTCTATGTTTTTATTTTTACTTTTGCCGGTTATTATTTCATAAGTGAAACTTCTAATGCGACTTCCAACAAGGTTGCATTTAACATTTAACGCTACCATGGAGGGGGTATGAAAGCACTGTTGCGTTAAACGTTCAACGCTCCTGGGAAGGGGGAATAGAAAGAGACAGAGCGGGAATGAATGCGTGGCACTCAAACGCATGCGCGTAGAAAATGATAATTAAAAGATGCGATCAATTGTGAATTGTAAGCAATGTTAATAAAGTTTGTCTTAAAGAAACAATATGATTTCACTAAAAATCAATTTCTACTCATTCCTATTTTCATTTCCACATTACGAAGTTTCACTTCTTCCGCGCGGAGGGACTCCACGCACTATTTTTTTATTTATATTTGATTTAGTTATCTTCGGATTTAACCCCAAAAAATGAATAAATAAATGACACGTGTTGTTCTTTCACGGTACAGAATCAAACAATGAGACCGTTACATGACGAAGAAAATGGACTGGCTCTGAGTTTCAGTTAATGTATATTGATGTTAATGTCCACACATGTTGTAGTCTATCATCTGGAAACTTTATCGTCTAATTTAAAAAATAGATTTTCGGAATTGAAAAAAAAAAGATTTTTAACTAGTATGGTATAATAAATGTTAATGAATTTGTCTGAGCCTTGGTTTCTCAGGAGATAGAGCACTCCTCTGCCAATGAGGGCACCCGGGTTCGAATCCCAGTGATGGTAGGTTTATTCGAATTCTCTCCCGGCCAATGCCTCCTGTAACTGAAAGCCTCCACACGGTTTTTTATAGGTAGTCCGAACAGACAACAGTGAAGGATATCCACTTTCTGAACGAGTCATTTAATACAAAATCTAGTTGAAATAAGAAAGTGGTAGCAAATGTATGACTAAAAATTTGTTTTATTTATGAATATTATTGGTTTGCCTTATTCAGTTGTCAACCACTCAGTACATTCAGCTTTACTATTTAATTGCGAGGCAAGATGATTATCACGTGAGAAATTTTTGCAACGTGTTTATGAATTCGGAGAAGAAATCGCCATTTTCCTAGAAGATAACCGACCGGAAGCCGAGAATTTCCGCGATTGTTTGTTTGTAATGAAATTGAGCTACTTGGCTGTCATATTCGAGAAATTAAATAACGTGAATCTTCAACTCCAATGAGCAAATACACATATGTTGTATACGAGTGATAAAGTTAAATCTTCTTGTAGAAAATTGAAATTATGGAGAAGAAATTTAAAGCAAAAAAAACCTAACAATGTTTGCAAATGTGGATAATTGTAAGAAAACTTATAAGGCTAAAGAAGAACATATAAAAGCTGTTTTTGTAACCATTGAAAATCATTTAGCCATGCTGGCAAAGAATTTAAAAAAGTATTTTCTTGCTGACGACCAGCTGATAGCAAGTTACGAGTGGGTTAGGCATTCATTTCATAAGTCTCCCGAAGGACTCTCAATTGATGAGGAAGAAAAATTTGTAGACTTCACGACAAGTGACGATACCAAACGACAATTTAGTAATATATCACTATTTGAATTTTGGGCAGAAGGATGATTTTTCTACACTAAAAACAAGGGCATTTCGTATTCTATTACCATTTTCAACATCCTACTTTTGTAAAACTATATTTCCTGTTGTGGCTTCTTTGAAGACAAAATTTAGATATTGGCTAAATATAGAAACAGAACTGAGAGTGGCTATTTCTAATATTAAGCCTTCATACGAAAAGCTTTGCTCTGCAAAACAGGCTTAAGGAAGTCACTAATAATTATTTAATATGTTTTGAGCTTTGATTAAGTAAGGTGGGTGAGCCTAAGGTGGCCAGTGCTCCTAACGTAGCCCTTCCCCCCAAAAGTAGAATTATTTTTATTTTGAATCACAAGGTTGCCCTGCTGCATTGTAAATCTTGTATCTGAGGTGCACGTGGCTGAATTGGAAAATATTTTCTTCAATAGCCTCCAATGTATGAAGTGATTTAATTTTTTGCAGTTGTCATTCTAATTTCCGAGTAAGAAGATATTATAATTTATATACGTTTAAGTTCTTAGAACTTTGAGTTATGACATGTTTTCTGAAAGTTTATTTCTTTTTCTTTAACCACATTACTTTAATTTGAATTAATCAAACAGACTAATAGTTTCAAGTCGTGCAAATGGTGACCATATGCATGTTTCCAAGGTTGTCCGACATCTGTGTCACTTTGGAGACGCGTGGGCTACCTTCGGAAGCAAACGTGAAATCTAGAAAAGAATTAATTATAAATCAGAACGAAGTTTATTATTTCTCAAAAAGGAATGATTTAATTGAATACCAATTGATTTATTTTCTTTTAAGCAAATGTGGAACTTAGGTATTTTTTAAATTTTTATAATATTTTGACGTTCTCTGCACTTTAGTAGAGTTTGCGATATTTTGTTTCAAGTTTTTTATTTTGTTTGCATTAAAAGTAATTTTTCAGGTATTTTTCTGTATTTTAATGGTAGTTATGAGTGTTTTTGTGGTAAATTCTGGTATTTTCTTGTTAATTTGGGTATTTTTATACTAGTTATGGATTAGGTTAGTTAACTCTAGTATGTTTATTTAAATCTTAGTTATGGTTAGTTAACCCTTTCGAAAGATCTAACTCAGTATATCTTGCTTTATTCTAATGAGTTAACTCAAAAGAATCGCTAGTGACGTCGCACAAGAACTATCAATGTAAATGATATATAAAGAAATTATGAACTCTAAAAACAAATACCATTTTTAAAGTCCAAAAACTTGGCCCTAGAAGCAAGGCACTTAAAGTGCCTTTTTAAAAGACGTTTGCCAGTTCAAGTGTCTTTTCTAAAGACAATTTGAGTAAGTGAAAAAGTGATTTCAATATATGGCTTACCTTTGGAACCTTAGGCGCAGAAGCTACAATTTTGAAATTGTATTATAAAATAAATGAAATTTTATTTTACAATTAAAAGTATACGTGATATGTGTTTGACATAGGTGTAAGATGTTACAAAAAAAAAATTCAGCCACACAGACTTAACCAGAAAATTAGGAAAAATCCTCAAAGCAAAGCCACATTTGGTTCCCCACCAAAGTTTTGATTTAATAAGTTGTTTTGCTTTAATAAGTTATTAAATATGTCGAAATGTATTTTGTTTTCTACGAGTATATGCGCTTTACTTTCATCCAGTTAATAAATTGTTTTTAAATAATATTTTCTCTTGAATATTCTCGCGCCACGCCTCTAATGTGCTCGCGCCCCCCTAGAGGCACGCGCTCACAGGTTGAGAATCGCTGGGGTAGGCTGTTCAACGTTTCTTATAAAATAAAATATAAAAAATGCAGCTGTCGATTCCATTCCCGATATGTTGCATCAAAAATATCTCACAAACATTCAAAATAACGAGCCAGTTAAAACTTTCATATAAATTTTAGATTCCATGGATATTCATGTCTAATAAAATGTACAAGAGAACTATTTTCTACTGGTAGTATATCTTCATTTTTAAATAACTGAGGAGATAGTGCCGTAAATGATTTACTGTTAAAAAATATTTATCACTTACTTAAACAAAACGGAGAGATTTGAGATTTAAGTTAGCTATGTAGGAACTTTGCATAAAACCTATGTGTAGCAATTGCAAGGATCTCAGTAAATTAATACTAAATTAAAAATAATAAGCAATTACTAATAAAAAAATTAGAAAAAATCTTTCCTTAAAATTAAATTGTTTTGTGCTTTAATTTCAGTTCTTCAATGTATGTTTTTAAAATTTAATGAATATGTTTACGCAATAATTTCATATTGAATCATTTCTAAAATCTATACTTAGCAAAGAGTTTTCAATTTTTGAATGTTAAAAATCATGTAATATGGGAAGAGGAGAATTTTAGAAAGATTTAGTTGTGGCATAGCAAAATAAAGGTTGTCCTGAAGCATTAACTCAGTTTTTTTTTCCAACTGCCCTAAGCATTTAAGAAATAATGTAAGTACTTGTGACAAATTACAGTTAAAGCATAAAAGTTTAAAACTTATTACAGCATAGCATTATGGACTGAATTTGAATGAATTTAAAACTAAGTGAGGTGTTTATATAAATGAAACATTTATTCAGACACTTGATAGCTGATCAATTGTGAATAATCAACTTCATACTTCCACAGGAATTACAGGTATGCATTGCTGTTTTTCTGTGAATCGTGGGAAGTTTACTTTCAAGAAGGTATTAACCACGTTCCCTATCAAAATCGGACAAATATCTCATTAGAAACCAATTTTTTAAGAAGTGATGTATTTAAAATCCTATTTTTCAGTAAGTTTTATAAGTTTTAAACTTGTATATAAGTAGGTGTAAGGGTTGTGTGCAATGTGAATAAATCGTAAGTTAAAGTACAGAAATGGATTAAGTGCTTTATTTGTACTTTAGTCACGTTGTAATTTTTTTTTTTAGTCTACATAACGCAATACAAAGTAAACCCTATCATTTTTGTATAGACTAAGTTACACTGGGAAAAAAATATTTTATTTTAATATCTTTTGTAACAAATGCGTAAGAGGTTTGTCAGAAAATTTTAAATAAAATAATAAAATATTTCAGAGTATGTATGCTCATTTGAATCAAATAAACGATTCTGATCTGACAATACGGAATATAGAAATTAGTGTACTCGTAAATCGTGATATACTATACGTTACTGTATCAAGAAATAAATTGAAATATATCCCTCAATTCCGAGAGCATTGTTTAGCTCTATTTAAACAATGCTCGAACCAATTCAAGAGCTATTTACACTCACAAATGAGATATGCCATGAACACTACAGTCGGAATAATTAATGCTTTTCGGATAGCTATTTACAATATCGGGGCCTTTTAGGGGAACATTAAAGATCAGATGTCAATTTCGTATAATAAACACAACCATTTGCAATAAAACAAGGGGTACATTAGATAGAACTTCATTAGTGAGGAGCTCGAATTATTCCTAACCATTTGCAAAACATTATATAATAGTTCTGTTTATTAATTGCACAATGCCAATATTTCCCGAGTTAGCTTTATTCTATTATTAATGCGTTTTCGACCAAAAATAAAGCAAAAATGGCTTTGATACTCAAGACTTGAAAACAGTACGAGTACTGATTAACCAGTGATTACGTGGTATGGTAAGCATACGTTTTGAAAGATAAAGCAGATACATTGGTTAGCCAGAAGAAATACGGTAAATCAATTTTGAGCAATAAATACGCAAATTTTGCGATCCAGTTTCAGTACCTCTCCGTCAGTTAATCTCTCCGCCTTATCTCTACACCCCTATTTGGTTAAGATTTTTCGACTCGTCCTTGTTCGCTGCTGGCCAAGTTTCTGTATTTATTATACCTAGTCAATCGTTAGGAATACTTTTTTTTTTTTTTGGGGGGGGGGGGTAACGTTTATAAAACCTTGTTAAGATATTAATAAACACTTATCGCATATCTGATCATTAATCTAAGAGAAAAAGAAAGCCAAAGCATCATAATTTTGGCAACAACTACTGCATTGTTTTTATGAATTTTTTGAAGGTATTATTTTTGTATTTAAATTGGTAGCAAAATTTATGCTTTCTCTTTTATAAATTCAGGTTTTGTAATATATATATATATATATATATATATATATATATATATATATATATATTTATCTGCCAACAATTGCCATTTTTTTCGGATTGCAAAAAATATTCTAGTAATAGTTGGCAGATGAAAAATAAAAATAAAAAGTTGTAGCAAAAGGAAAATAATTTGATAATGTAAAAAACTTAACTTATTTTTTTCAAAAATCATAGAGGTAGAAAATTTTTTACTTGTTTCGAGCGCTTGAAAATAGGCGCCTATTCTTACGACTCACGACGTGAATAAAACATCATTCAATTGTCGAATGAAGTTTTAACAAAGGTTAAACCTTTGATTACCATTATAAACCATTGCTAAAAACTGCAGGGGGGAGCTGACAACTTGCCAAAAATTGAGGAAATTATTTTAGTGGTAGGAACAGTTATATATCAATGTAGGATTTCCAATTTTTGGCGAGAGCCACATTAACATTTTAAAAAAATCCAGCAGCTGCACGGAGATAACAGTTTATTTTACCGTTTGCATGGCGTACCTATTCATACGTGCATTCATTCATCTACAGATTGTAATTTTGACCTGAATCAGAAAACGATCAATCTCGAATTCAGTACCCCCAGAGGTATTGATTTGTGATGGGAACATGGAGGACTTTGAGACTCTACAGATTTAAAGTGCACCAGTCACCATTTTATTACACGGGGAGTCTTCGGCCGGCGGGGTTCAAACCCACGAACTCTCGGACCTATCCTCTGAGTGCCTAATTTTTTATGGCCCCAGTGCCCTACCGATCTGGCTATCCCGGCCTGAACTACTCTTATTGATTTCATGTTTTAGCATAAAATATAATTCCGATTATCTAACAGGTTTTTTTAGTAACTATTAGAGTTTTTTTTTTATTATTATAAATACCAAAATATAGTTTTACTTGAAATTAGAATATCTGAAAAATATATGAAATAGACGACTGTCTCATCTGCATCAAAGCACATAAAAATAAAAGTTTTTTTAAAAATTAATTTATTTTAAAAGTAATTGTAAAAGTGGTCAGTCATGCAATTGGTTTGTTTTTAAAGGACTTAGGAGAAGAAAAATATAAAAAAAATGCATAATTTTTTATGAACATTATAAATATAATTTAGTATAATTCAGTTCTTATTAAAGGGGTTTTACTAAAAAAGAGTCATAAAATTAAATTTATGCTATGATATTGTTCTAATTGTATTAAATAAAATTATTTTTGGTCGTTTATTCTTTGTAATTAAAGCAGAAATAAAGATAAGAGCTTTTTCTTGATAACAGTTCTTTAGTACTAAAGTGTTGTCGCGAAAAAGATACTAAATTTAACAGTGAATCGTGATGAGCTCGTTACTTAACTTTAACCTTATGGTCATTCTTTTTTTTTTTCCGCATCCCATTAAAGCACGCCTCATAAATTTTTGATGCTGCTCTCTGCTTTGTTTCTAACTCTCTACCTGCTTTAATTCTTCTCAAAACCATTCTTTTCTCGTTTTATTCTCATAATTGCAGATATTAAGGTGATTTACTTGTTTGAAATAGCTTATTACTTTAAAGTTGTTGAGAAACATTATTTCACAACTACATGCTTATCATTTTTTTTTTTTTTTTTAAATTTTTGATATTTTTTCTTTGTCTAAAAAATGATTTATTTCACGAACATCTCATTGTTGTTTGGTGTGAATGGTTTTTATGAATTATATAGGTTTTTTTCATGGACATTATTATATTATTTAGAATGTAAAACAAAATGATGACTCTGTTAATGATAAATTCTTTAGTTTCTTTTTTTGTGAACTGAACTATTATATAACAAATCAGAACAGAATAAAACTTTTTTTTGAATGATTTTGAAGATATATATTGATTTGTTTCTTGAACTTCCCTTACATGTTTAATAAAATTTACTCAGATTGAGATGAAAATTTTGCGTAAATGATTCTCCGAAAGGTACAAATTTGTGTTGGTCCTTATCAGATTGTGATAAAATTTTTGCACAAATGATTCTCTGATAGAGAAATATTTTATGTTTTTTGTATCAGATTAAGATAAAATTTTTGAGTAAATGATTCTCTGAAAGGTAAACTTTTGTGTTGTTTTTTTATCAGATTGAGATAAAATTTTTGCAGGAATGATTCTCTGAAAGGTAAACTTTTGTGTTTTTTATCAGATTAAGATAAAATTTTTGCACAAATGATTCTCTGAAAGGTAAAATTTTGTGTTGTTTCTTCTCAATATATTTACTATGTGAAGCAATTTAGGAGTGTTTTATTGAACAGATGTGGTTTGCATAAAAAAAAAAATATCTATATCATAATGTGTTAGTTCATGTTTTATTTATTTCAAGTAGATACCTATTTATGTTACCGCTTTAGATTTAAAAAAGCACCATCTTCAAATTTTAGATCTAAATATTATTTTAATATAGTAATATATAATTTTAATTTAGTTTGCAAAATAGAAATTTTTTAATTTCTGCCAACTAAATAGTAATAATAAAGTACGTCTGCTATCATTTCTTTTCTTTTCTTTTTTTTTTAAATTAAACATTCTATCAAATAGATGCCTACCAAAAATCGGTTATGATATTAGTTTTTATTGAAGCTAGTACTTTTAACAGATGTTTCTATATACATATACAAATGCGGTGTTAGCGTTTTCGGCAACTGTTTTGTTGTTTTTTTCGGACAAAAGATGAAATTGAAATGCCTCTGAGTCGATTCTTTCTCTAATATAAATGAATAGCTTATTTTTTCTTCCCAAAGTGCAATGCAGACAATATTTGTTTTTTATTTCTATTCTAGAGAAAGACATGGCCTGTCTTAACCTAATTGGGGTCCGGGGCAAAAACTTCTTCCCCTTCCCCTCTACTTCAGTATTGAAGAACCGAACTTTTTGAATTTTTCACCTCATTATAGATAACAAGAAAATTGATTAGAACCTAAAATAGCTACAAAGTCCCCCCCCCCCTCCGATGGTCAGAAGAAAAATCGTTCTGTCTATTTTATTGATTTTCTGACAATTCCATGCTGAATTCAGTTGTCTGATTGTTAACTTTCTCATCTCGCTGCGAAGAATTCATATCCTTGCTGACATTAGGGCGGAATTCAGCTGAACTTTCACAATTACGATGCCTCAATTAAGCCAATCAAAAGCCTGTATTTTTTTTAAACATATCACATTTTGCGATTTGTAAAAATACATGTTTTTGATTTGGCAAATTCGTCCATCGTAATTGCGGAAATTTAGCTGAATTCCGCCTTAGAAAGCCATGGATTTACGAAACATAGATTGTGTTCAGGCGATAGATTAATTGAAGTAGAACTGATGGATTTTTGCAGTTTACTGATAGTTTGTTTAAAACAAAGTTCATTAAAGAAGGAAACTTAAAATAAACTTTCTATTCGATTTGGGGATCCTCTCTGTTGTGGGGTCCCGGGGCAGGGGTGAAAGCGAGACGGAAAATAGGAAAGGCTGGTAGTGAAACCTTTCCAGTTATAGCTAGTTTTGGGGAAGAGTTTTCTTATTCTTTTTCTAAATTATTCAACAATATCTACTTTTATCTTCGATAAGAAGCAGTTTTATATATATGCTAAAATTTTCTTTTCCGTCTTGCTATATAAGGGCTTTCACCCGTGTCCCGGGGCAATTGCCCCGTAGGCCCCTGCCTTAGTCAGGCTCCGGAAAAAGGTGTCCGAAATGATTTACGATTAGGTTAATAATAGCGTTGATGAAAATCGGGATCGAAATTTTCGTTGTTTTCATACTAGTAGTTGATCTTACCTTAATCGGGTGTAGGCAACGCCTCCTATAACTGAAAGCCTCCACACGGTTTTTCATAAGTAGTCCGATCAGACCACTGTGAAGTATATCCACTTCCCAACGAGTCATATAATACAAAATCTAATTAAAATTAGAAAGTGGTAGGAAATATTTATCTAAAAATTTGTTTTATTAATGAATATTATTGGTTTGCTTTATTCACTTGTCAACCACTACAGATTCAATTTTCAAATATATATGATAAATTTCGCTCAATTACTTTTATAAAAGGTTTTGGGTTCATGCGCACAACTTGTTCACTTTTTAAACAGTCTGCGCGGACTACTTATGAAAGATCGTGTGGAGGCTTTTTGATGTAGGAGGTGATGATATAGGGATTTCAAATTTGAAATTGGTTTTGTTACGAATGCTACATATTTTTTTAATTTTTTTTTCAAAATGGTATTTTTGTTGTATCTCATTTTTTGTCTAAATTTACAAGTATATGAGAAACGTATAGGTTCGAAATAACTCCAATAAAGTGACGTTAAAATATAAAAGCCTGTGAATTGTTTAGAAGTAGTGATGGGTAAAAACCTGATTAATCGAATTTACCAAACCAAGCATCATATTTTAAAAGATAAATTTTGCTACCACTAGAAAATATTTATGAGCAATCTGTAGCAAGTTCACATCGCTGCATAAGTTTAAATCAATATTGAATTCGAGGTATTTTTTTACAGTTATAAAAGTTATCAATGCTATCACTAAGAGTTTAGACCCGACGAGCAGTATGGATTCCGACAAAAACTAGATACCACCAAACAGTTACTCCGAATAATAGACTATACTGGCAGAGCAATCATAAATAAGGAAACAATAGCCTTCCTGATGATCGACATATCCAAAGCATTTGATAAAGTATGGCACACTGGCACAATATATAAACTCATACAACTAAATTTTCCAACCGGCATTATCAAACTCCTATCCTGCTATCTTTCTGATAGAGCATTTCAAGTCACCATCAAAAACAAAAAATCGACAAAAAGAAACATCACAGCCGGAGTACCTCAGGGCAGCATTCTGGGACCGATTTTATACATATTATACACTTATGATTTTCCTATAAACAAAGCCGATTATAATAGCATAACAGCCTATTACGCGGATGACATCGGTATTATTATTAAATCCAGAAACCCAAATCATGCTCTTCAGAAACTACAAGACCATATATATGAAATCGAAGACTGGTGCTTAAAATGGAAAACTGCAGTAAACGCTGGAAAATCACAAATATTAATTATACAAAAAAGAAGAATTAAAATACTTCCACAACTTCAACCAAAAATGTTCAATATACCAATACCAATAGTTAAAAAAGCAAATTATCTTGGCCTTATAATCAATAGCAAACTCACCTGGAATGATCATATCAAAAGCACAATAGATAAAGCAAATGCAGCAATAATAGCCATACAACCATTAATATATAATCAGAATATGTCACTTAAACTAAAGAAGCTACTATATACAGCAATGATCCGACCAATACTCACCTATGCCTCACCTGCCTGGACAACGATACCTCAACATCTACTGAAAAAATTAAACCAATGCCAAAACAAGATCCTTAGAAAAGTAACCAGTGCACGATGGTTCATACGAAATACCAATATACATGCAGACCTCAAAATACCAACTCTATCACAACATATATACAAGCTAAACGCAGATTTTTTCGATAAAGCCATAGAATGTAAAACAGCAAATTTTAATGAAGTCTTTAAATTTGAAAATTATATCAAAGATAAAAACTACAGATCAATAGCTGCACATTTCACCTCCGACGCCTCATATCATAACTATCAAAACAAATAATTTCATCAACCTTTCTGAAAATAACTTTTCCTCATGCTGATATAGTTCTGAACAACTCCAAAATCAAACAAACACAGTTTAGAGCAAGCTGCTTATTTTATTTTTGATTCCTTTTTAGTTATTCAAGCAAAGTGTTTGAAACATTCATAAAAGCAACTCCACTGCCTGCTTACCTCAATGCTCAACCAAAACTGTGTTAAAATTCCAGATAAATGGGATAGGGGCCGCTTCGCGGCCCAGGTGCCCAATAAAATCAAAACACTAGGACTAGGACTAAGAGTTTAGAACGCAAAACTTGTTGTTTTCCCAACTACCATATACGACCTGGAGACCAACGTTAACTTAGCGACCACTCGAAGAAATTTTTCCGAAAAAGGGCAAAAAGCTGGCAGCCCTGTCAAAAAAGGTAAAAACTAATATAGTAATTTTCTTATGAGCAAATGCAAATTTTATAAAAACTTTGACTGTTCTAAATGTAAATTTTTAAGCTAATGACCACTACAAAAGATATTTCGCAAAAAATTGAATTTTACAAGTCACGTCATAACATAACAAGACAAAGGGTCAAATTATTGCTTTATTGAAATTCCACTTATTTCCAGGCTTGTGTGCTCAATTTTGGCTTATAAACCTTTGTCAAGTAGAAAAACGGATAGGACATGTCAAAGGAGAACATCATTAGGGTTACGGCGGGATTCGAACCCACTACCTCCCTGCTTCATATAGAATTTGACAGGCAATACCACTCAACCAAGGTAGTGGCCGATTAATTTGATCATTATTTTTCCATTAAAAAAATTTACAAAAAGTGGTAGACTAAATTATTTTAATTCTGCTTTATTAAAATATTAATTTTGGGCAGGGAGTTCCCTAGTTTTAATTTAACATTAATTTCATGTTTTTTATACCATTTAAAGAATTTACAAAAAGTGGTAGACTAAAATATTTTAAATCTTTATTAAAATATCAACACATTAACTTTGTTTTCTCTAGAATATTTTTAAAACTCCTTAGTGGTTGAAGGATACGTTCCAGTTATGGGCATCATTCACGAAAATTTTATTCATGACTAAATTTATTCTGAATGATTATTCATATGAAAATTTAGTCATTATTCATCATTCATTATGCAAATGTATAAAAAATTTTGAATAATGATTGATGAATGAACTCATTAGTCATGACTAATTTTTCTGAATAAAATTTTGAACAACCAGCGAAAACTGCAATCGATATGTCTTTGTCTATAACGAGATGCAAAACATCGTTTGCTCTTAAACGTCTTATTTTAGGAATTTAACTATAAAACTAAGACAAGTATGAATATTTATTTTTATGTTATTTTAACTTACTCCAGCGTAACATACTTAGTTGTGCTAAAAAGTAGGTTTATAATAGTTTAGTTACTTAAGTTCATTTTAAAATTTTGTTCTAAAATCTATAAAACACAATTTCTTATAGTTTTTGAAAGCAAACGATAATCTAATTTAAATTTTTAAATAAAATTTTAACTTAAAAAATTAAGCGCTCTTTTGCCATGTACATTTCTCAAAAGTATGCATTATGTTAGACAAAAGTAAATTTCCTCAACTATTATATAAATATACTTGAAAAGGATTAACGTTTTATTTGTAGTTGTCATTTGTAGTCAGAGTATTCCGTACCAATTTTTGTTGACCAGTAAAATTATTCAGTTATTCTTGACTAATGAATAAAGGATACTGAATAAAGAATAATGAATGATTTATTCAAAATATTTCTGACTAATGAATAAATCTTTATTCATTATTCAGAATTTGAATAATTATTCATCATTCTTTATTCATTATTCTGAATGACAAATGCCCATCTCTGATACGTTCATATGATCCTAAAGGTGTTGGATTAAAAATTCAAATCAAGTCAGAGCATTAAAGTAGAATTTCGAAACCATATTTCATTGGTCGTCAGGCAAAATTTTGTTTAGGACAAGCTATCATTGTTTATGAACACACTACAAGTGGACAACTTCTTCAAAAATTTGTATAACAGTTGTTATAAATTAAAATTTTAAAAAAATGAGATCTCATTAAAGTTAGAGCAAACTTGTTACAATAGCTACAACTTCAAGTTAAAAAAAAATGTACAATGAACGATTTTTTGTACCGATTACATCTATGCTATTGTTACAATTGTTTTGGTTACCACGAATAGATAATTTCTTTTATAAACAGAGCTGAAACGAAGTAGTTTTGCTGCCACTTTTAAAACTTTTGTATCAATAGCACACATTTCAAAAACGTACTTTCACCGCTTGGAACGTGTTGCGATTTTTCCAAGCAGTTCTTCCAAACCAACAAATCATTCTTGTAGTAATTTGAATTTGCCCTAATTAGGAAGTACTATCTTATTAATTCAAGTCTCACTCTATCTATGAGACACTTTTTAATATGTTTTAATTTTCGATTAAAAGTAATTATAGAACAGGGTGAGAAGGAAAACTTTATATAAGTTATTTTATTACAAAAGCGGTAGTAATAATTAATAGTATTCTTTTTTAAGAAAATATATGCACCGGCTTTTTATGAAAGTAAAAATTTTGGAACTATTGTACTTCGAGAAAAAACTTTTCTTAGAAAGTAAAAAATTTGGAACGATTCTATTGTACTTCGAAAAAAAAACTTTCTGGAGTTATAAGGCTTTTAGTGCTTCGCGCTGCAGTCCCGCAGTGGACTGATCGTAAATATACGGTTTCCCAGTTGAACAACAAAGTCAAACATCATTGGCTGCGGTCAGTAAGCGAGTGGGTGTTCACTTTGATCAGCCTGCGCAGGGATCGAGGATGCACGATATCGGTCTTCGTTAAATTGTTCTACCGTAAAGTGCTCGACTTCGCGCTGAGCCAACGCCTCCTATAACTGAAAGCCTCCCCACGGTTTTTTTTATAGGTAGTCCGATCAGACCACTGTGAAGGATATCCACTTTCCGAACGAGTTACTTAATACAAAATCTAGTTAAAATAAGAAAGTGGTAGCAAATATTTATCTAAAAATTTGTTTTATTAATGAATATTATTGGTTTGCCTTATTCACTTGTCTACCACTACAGATTCAATTCTCAAATATATATGATGAATTTCTCGCAACTACTTTTATGAAAGGTTTTGGGTTCATGCGCACAACTGGTTCACTTTTTAAGTAGTCTGCGCGGACTACTTATAAAAGACCGTGTGGAGGCTTTTTGATGTAGGAGGTGATGGCTGAGCTCGTCAGGCTACCAAAGCAGGGAAGCCACCCCCTCTGTTAAGGATTAAAATTGCTGTTACATGTCTTCGAATTATCCTCAGGGATGTTTCCCAGACCGTCGCCAATATCCCATTGTGCGACGTAAATAAAATATATACCTACCTATCAAGCTTCGCGCTGCAAGGTAAGAATAAATTACACTGTGGAATCTTTTTGTTTGTTTTCATTTTGCATGATATTATCGTAGATATCAACATATCACTGATTTCAAATCTGCAATCGGTTTCTCTCTATAAGCTACAGCTATTTTAAATGACATTTTTACCCTATTTTTTGTCAAAATGCTCAAGTTTTAATAAGGTTATACAAAACAGGAAGTCTCATAAATCCAGCCACAAATTTCTGAGGGGGGGGTTATGAACATCATGAGGATTAAAACTTTACAGGAACCTTTGCTCAGAAATCTCGTCAGACGATGTGACATCTCTATTATGAAATATTTCTTCGTGTGCTTCTGAACAAGCCATTATAGGGAAGTTCTTCCACCCACGGTAGGTGGAATTTCTGAGCATGGGTTCCTATGCAATTTAAAACCTGTTGATGTGCCCTAACTCCCTTTGAAATCTGTCGCAACATTTACAAGATCCTTTGCTATACGGAACATTTTTAAACTTATATACATTCCAACAAAAAATTGACTGGAAATGTGATTTCAAAATACAATTTGTAGCTCTAGAAGCAAAAATGATTTCAAATTTTAAATCCTCACACTCGAATTAGGCCTAATGAAGTATTTTATATTATATCCGTCGCTGAAAAGTCAACCCAATGTTTGATTTTAGGACTACTAATGTTCAACGACGTTACGGAAAATATATTTTTTCTGTCCTTTTCAGACGATTTTAGTAACAATTCCTCAGTTAAATAACAACCTATTTCTGAATTTTTTTTATTTCTGTTTAAACTTTTGACGAAAGAGTTGGAAGCTTTATTATTGGCAATTAACAAGTGTTTAAATCAAGTTGTTAAAGATAATAATTGATTTATGAAATGGAAGTAGACATTTTTTACCGCGCACTCTCATTTTACTTACTTCTTCATTTGCTTTAGAGAACACGAAGAAAATTATATATTTTTCTTTTGTGTTTCTATCAGAATTTTTTCAGGTTGCAATCGCGCAAACTGTCATTTCGTTAATAGCTTTAAGTTTTTGTAATTCACTTCTAGAAACTGAGGAAAATCATTATAGAAGACAACGAATGTCGTGGAAAATGTTACAAAAAAAAAAAAAAAAAAAAAAAAAAACGCTCCAATATTAGAGCTAGTTAGACCGACCGCTCCGTACTTGAACTAAAAGTTGAAGCTTTGCGCCACTGTGACGTCACAGGTGAAAATCGAGGGTTTAGAACGGCGAGAGTTTATTCAAAGGTGTAAACCATCCCTGATGGACCATCACTTCCTATATCAGAAAGACTCCACACGGTATTTTATAAGTAGTCTGCGCAGACTATTTAAAAATTAAATCAGCTGTCCCCATGAACAAAAATTCTATTTTAAAAGTATTTCGTTCATTCGTTCGTTGTAGTGGAACTGGGCGTCTGAGTCCTTACGGCTCTTTTCCCATTCGTCCTGAAATTAGACTAGGAAACATACATGACAAAAATAAAGTTTGTTGAGCAAAATGGAGCTCGTAAGAGAAGAAAAATGGCACTTTGCCATTATTAGTTAATAGCAAAATTACAAGTAATAAAGAAATGCAAGAAAGAAGGTAAAATTAAAGTACAATGAAAAAATAAACACCAATGAATATTTACAGTATTTATAGTTATTTTGAAAATATGGTAGAATGGTAGAAATCACATAAATCTCGGTGCGCTGCCGCGAAGCCTCATTAACCGATTCATCTGTAGTAATAACTCGATGATGAGGAGTAGTGAGGAGGAATGGAGATGGGAGGAAGAGGGGGTGCTCAGCACCAAAAAGTCGAGAGGGGGTTCGTGTGACATAGACAATCATGAAATGTTGAGTGGCATGGGGTATAATTAAATTAATGTAATCATAAACAATATAAAATAAAATATTCATGAAGATTATGATGATCGATATTATTAAGGAAGGTCTGGGTTAAATACAATATATACATATGCATATATATATACACACATGTATATATTTACAACACCATATCCCTAAGGAAAAAGGCAGTGATTGGGCTAAATTTAGTGTTGTCATCAATTAATTCTATATCTAGGAGTGAGTTAAAATTGCTGGTGGCGCAGGTTTTTGCTTCATCGTATAAATTTTTATTTAAATTTTTAATATAGACATTGATGTCATCAATTTTTAGATCCCTTTTTAAACTATTATTGCTAATGCATTTAGGGGCGCCGACGAGTCTTCTAATAATCTTCCCTTCTGCCAAAGAGAGTTTATTTCTTAAATGATCACTAAGGGTGTTAATGGCGGGGCAGGCATAGGTTAGAATAGGCCTAATTGCCATTTGATAGACAGTGCGCTTGCATTTTAAGTCTAAAGATGACTTCGAGTTTAATATGGAGTTGAGTGCCCAATAGGCACCATTCGCTTTTTTAATGATGTTATTTATGTGTTGTTTCCAACTTAAATTAGAGGTGATAGTGACTCCTAGATATTTTGCACTCTTTATGGGTTTAATGATCTGGTTATTTTGAAAATATTTTAGAGAAATGTATCATATATATTAGAGAATTGAATCTGTAGTGGTTGACAAGTGAATAAGACTAATCAATCATATTCTATTCATAAATTAAACAAAATTTTAGACATATATTTGCAACCACTTTCTTATTTTTACCAGATTTTTCATTAAATGAGCTTTTCATAAAGTTGTTTGCCTTCATAGTGGACAAATCAAACTACCTATAAGAAACCGTGTGGAGGCTTTCAGTTTTAGAAGGCGTTGCCTGGACACAGCTGTCAAGGAATATGCTCAAAATAAAGATGACCGTTGTTTGCTACTCTAACATATCATGTGTCACATGAACAAAAACCATAAACATATGATGTGCCATATGAAGGTAGATCGACCAGAAAAAAGAGCTAGATTAACAGATTTTGATTAATCAACGTTAATGTAAGTAATTCTTTATATCATTTTTTGAATTTTTTTTCATAGCACCATCATTTTGTTTAAAAAGATTTAAAAAAATAAAAGAAAAGAAAAGAAAATAAATATTTTTTATACATCCTAAGTGCAACGAAACTGCATCCATGTAGTTAAAAAATCAAAACAAAATCAAATTTTGATGATATTTTTCAACTTAAAAGTACTTCAAGTTAAGGAAAATTTTAAAAAAGGTTATAAGCATTGTATTTTATAAAATCTATTATTTTTTTAAATTTTCATATTTGTAACATGATAAAATGAAGATTTTATTTTATTTTATAACCGTCGTTGAACAGCCGACCCAACTTAATGGGTTTACGGCTACTAATGTTCAACTCCGTAGCCTTGTAATTTTGAACCCAATCCAGAAGACAAGGGAACTCCTGGATCGAGTATTGGGAGAAATTTGCCTTCGTGCAGGACTTTTTGATGGAGCTAACCCGCATTTGCGTTACATGGAGAGGAAGACCACGAGAACCTCCCACGGTTAGCCTGACGGCAAGGGGACTCTAACCCATGATCCGTCTACCACTGAGGATATTTCACGTCAGCACTGTGGTCAGTGCAAGCCGGATGCGGAATTCGTATCGACTGGGATTCGAACCCGGTTCGCCTCATTGGAAGGCGAACGCTCTATCCCCTGAGCCATCGCGGCTCTAAAATGAAGATTAAACTTTTCACTTCACGGGCTTCAACAATATTGTTACCTCTTAATGTTATTTGCTAAATTTAAATTTTAATATGTATTGACTTACGCACATATTATTTATATATTTTTTTTTTTTACCCCAGAATTACGTCTTTTATGTTTTTTGAAATTGAAAATAGATGTGCGACAAATTTTTGACCACAATATTTTAACTTTTTCTAAACTTTCGATAAGAACATATTTCAGAAACATACATTAAGTTTTTACTTATTGGGTACAAAATAAAAATATCTGGGGTTCGAAATAATAGAACTACTGTAAAACCTATTTTATTTCTTCTAAAACAATTTAAAAAAAATATATATCAAATAAAGGTTTGAAATGATACTATATGCATCATAGTTATAAAAAATTACAAATACATAAAAATATATCAAAATTTTATTTCGATATTTTTATAAAAATCAACTTAATCAGACTTCTTCAAAATGTGATTTTAATATCTATTGTCTTAAAAGAGAAATATATATTTGATAAAATAACTTAAGGTATTTTGATAAATTTAAATGTTTTAGTTTGTAAATTGTTTTTTCCGCATAATTGCTATTATTATTTTTCAAGTTCAATGTTTAGCAAATGATTGCTCAAGTAACTGTTAAAAACAAAGATTTTCATACATGTTATATTAGTTATAAATTATTGGGTATATTCTGTTTGTATTAATTATTGGGTATATTCTGTTTGTATTAATTATTGGGTATACAAGTTTGGACCTTTTACGAAATGAATAGTATCAATCTGAAAATATTTTGTTCGTTGTAGAAATTTTAAAAATATTAAAAAAATTGAAAATAAAATGTTTAAAAAGGGAAAAAAATATAAAAGAATTTAAATTATAGAGTTAATTTTATATGGCTAATATGCAATAAAAAATAAAATTTGACAAAAATGTTTTAAAACTGACACCGGTAGAAAATTTTAAAATTCAATCATTTTTTTTAATTAAATACTAAGATTAAGTCTAATAAATTTAATTGTTCAAAAACGAGAAACATATTATAATTAAATTTTAATCTATTTTGTTAAAGAGTTTCTCATATTTGTTACGTAGAAAATAAACAACTTTATCACGGAAATAGTAGAAATAAAATCTTTATTTCTATAAGACATATAAACAATTTATTATTAAAACACATAAAAAGTTATTTTTTTCCATAAAAAAGTTTAGTGGAAAAACTCAATGCAAGGGGCTGTCCATTTGATAATCATCTACAGGCGTCAAGCAACGATGATTACAGTTTTTAGTTCGATCTTCATCTTCATCTGAACACGAACGTTGCGAATGCCGATGTCTTATCAATGCCCAAGCAACCAGAAAACCTAAACATAATAATAGTAAAGCTCCAACCACAACAATTAACGATAAGTATTCCATGCTCTTAGCCAGAGGATGGCAGTTTGCTGGAGACTCATCGAACCCTGAAGGACAGTGTCCAACACCATCACACCACAGGTGGGGGTCTATGCAAGCTCCGATTTCTGGACATTCAAAAATGCAATCGATATTTCTCAAAGGTCGTCCAGATAAACTGCGGTAAAAAGGTTTCGTTACTTCCATCCAATGAAAGTGTAGTTTTATACCTTTCCAGTTATGATTGGAAACTATTTCAATGAATATATAGTCTCTGTTATTGTCTGTAATGCTGTATGTTTCATTATACCAAGACTGGGAAAACAGGTGGAACTCCTTGATTTTGTTTTTTGGGTGATGGGCTTCTGATGTCACGCAGGCAGTTGCAGTGGGATTAGATAAATGGGATTCTAAGAAAACCAGTACGACCATACCTTCTTTGCAATTATCTGTGGGGATTTCAAATCCGCTGAATTGAAGATACAAATATTTTTCAGTGAACGACTTCACTTGCCAACGGCAGCGAAGAGGGTGGTAAAAGTCGTCCCCACTCGTAAAGTTTGTTCTTCCTTGTGGAATGTGAAACTCTATAGATCCTTCCGGGCTTATTCCTTGGTGCTCATCGAAAACGTGAGTCTCACAAAATGTTGAATTAAAGAACTCAAACTTAGCCTCGAAATTGAAATCGTTGAAATCCTCTAAGGAAGTCATGTAATTTACAGCAAAAATCAATTTTACATTGCTAACCAGAGAATCGAATATGAATTTTTTACTTCGATCAACTGAAGTAGTATTGCATACACAACCGATAGTTGAAGAATGACTTTCCCAAAACTCAATAGCGCTCAATGAAGCTACTCTATTCCTTGTTACTCTAGGTGGAGATATGCACTGATATCTCTGAGTTAAACTGTTATAGTTAGTCTCGCACATACTTTCAGAATCACTCACAGAAAGCTTTAAGTTAAATATTGTGATGCGGACTCTCTCTGTGGGTAGACCTACAAAATGGAATGCACACGATATATTTTCTCGACCACCCCTCCCATACAAGAATACATTCTTCGAATTCGATATAAAACCTCCTTTAGCTGTACGACTATCGAATCTCCGATCGCATTCTGTCCTTCCAATTGCTATACCATCTTGCCTTGTGTCTACGAATTCATAACGGGCAACAAAATGGCTATATTTAAATAAATCAATCGCATCTAGCATGGAATAAAAAGAATGCTTAAGTGCGTAAGTGGGCCCAGATGACAAATAACTCTCACTCGGAACTCTGCATGGACGTCCGGGACTATAGTAGGGTGGAAAATCTGCTGCATGTGAGCACATTTTTGGAATGTTATCTTCCCCACAAAACTGCATAGGGTATGAGTCAAAGCCATCATTGAAATCTAGCATTGGCCATCGATCATGGCTATCATATATCTCCAACCTGCTGGAGAAACATGTATCTGCATCCTCATCAGCAATTAAAGTTTTAGGCACACTTTTTGACAAATAGGAGACGAAATAAATCCAAACTCTGTCATGGCTAGACGAGCCAATAAATTTGTAACTGCATGAAGAATTTTCAGGCATCGTGTATTTTGGACTGACAATAACGCCATGTCGTTTATGCCTGTTAGCGTCTATTATATAAGCACACCTGTTTCGATCCCTTTGCATGAAAGCTGACTTTTCAGTCTCAAATTTCACTGAAACTTCTATCTCTAACTTGGAACTGCATAAAACACTGAATGGGGAACTGTGTAACTGAACTAATATTTCTGATCCACTAGATATCACAGTAGGCATTGCTCCATCGCCACAAAATTTTACCAAGAGAGGCATGTTTGTAGTTGGTCCATCGTACACTTTTACTGAGTCACTATTATCGGAACAATCCGTAGAAAGCAAAGAACTTCGAACGTTTGTCACAGAATTTGCTGAAACGGAATCTCCGGTTCTAGGTATAAAAATTTTGTATTCATTGGCTTGGCGAAGAACAATTGAAGCCACACTGGCGTGAGGCACTTGCATTTGTCTGATATGGTAGTTGCAAGTGATGTTTCTGGGATAAAATCCGGGAAAATTAGGGCTGCGTATTTTGCAAGTTCGCAAATGGCAGTTCAGAAACATTCGGTCGCAGAATGTCCCCGGCAGAGCATTTCCGAATTGGTAGCTCGAGAAAGCAGATCTGACACCGGTCTGAGATCGAGTCCGTGTTAAAAATCTGAAGGTTAGAAACAGGCTGAATGTTGAAGTCGATATCGACATCCTGCTTGGTACCACAATAATAATGGAGATGTTGCTTGATTTCGAATAAAATGTAGATCTTCTTTCGCTTAATTTGCCGCAAAATATGCCAAAATCTGGTGTTTCTGTGGGTTCCTCTGGAATACTAGACACTGGTTCCAGTATTTTCATGTAACCATTTTCGCATGCTGTGTCAAACGTTCTGAAAAAGAGAAATTTTTACTGAGAATATATTATGAAAACAAGTATTTTCATTAAAGGGTTTTTATTTTTTTATTTTTTTTAAATTTAAAATATTACGAATATGCTTACGAATTTCCAAGATTACAGTATATACGAAAAAAAAACATCCTTAATGTGGGACTTACATAGTGGATCACAGAGACACAGGATAAAGTTTTAAAAAGAGAAAAGGGGGTTTTATGAAATGTAAAGTAGCAAGAAAGTTGATTTATTTGTTTTGATTAGTAACATTCAGATACCTGGGGCTTGAGTGGCTACCAGGCGCGACGGCAGGTGGTGGATAGCCGAATGTCCTGTAGCACTGACAGGATAGCCTCTGAATAAAAAATAGGAGGTCGTGAACCAACTCCCGTAACCCAGGTGTTATGCGACCCGTGCCTTGGGTGAATGGCACTGCGGTTATAGTGTCTTAACGGAGCCTCTAGTGCAACTGGCGAGCCTCTAGAGTAATAGCCTTACCCAGCATCTCAGGCAATACTGGGCTGACCTTCTCTACCTGAGCTTTTTATTTGAGGTAATTTATGGCTGAAAATGACAAAAATACAACTCAAACTACTGCTTCTGCAGGTAAAAATCTCCAAGTAGACCTTTCTGCAAAAGAAAAGGAAACTGAGGAAAAACCAACTGAAGGAGAAGAAATGAACCCTTCATCTAAAGAGGTAGAAATGACCTCTACCCAGTCAACATCTCAAGTGGGGCAGGAAGTTATTAATAGCATGACTGCCTCCATGGGTGGGATCAAACTTAAAAAAAGATTGTCTGGTGCACAGAAAAAGAAGCTTACCAGAGAAAAGAAAATCGCTGAAGGTACCTGGGTAGAAAAACCCAAACCAAAACAGAGAGGCGAGAAAAGACAATGTCAAAGGATGGAACAAGATGTGGCCCCAAAAACTGCCAGGAAAGAAGGACCTGAAGGTATAACCTTCAAGGAGGCTCTAACGGCAGTTAAAATGGCTGTCCTCTTGAGCGTTTATCGGAAGAACAAGCCTTAGACCTTGAGTTCCTAATAACATGTAAAATTTCAAGAAATGAAGAGGGTCTCGTCCCCACTTTTCTTTCTTGCAGACTAGAAAATGGGACACTTATTATCAACTGTGCAGATCTGGGGAGCTCTAAGTGGCTGGAACAGACTGTAGTTGAATTAAGCCCCTGGCAGGAGCAAACTCTCTTGGTGGGAGAGGCAAGGAAACTTGTCAGAACCACTAAAATTATTGCTAAACTGCCGAAAGTATGTCACAAACTGGAGCCCAAAGAGGTCCTGAGAAAGATCGAGGCACAAAATGGTGGGCTTACTCCAACCAAATGGAACATACTTCATCGGAAGAATGAACCATCAGGACAGACCATTGTCCTTAGCGTGCCTGAGCTGGATGCGGTTACACTTGGTAGAAGGGGATATAAATTTTATATCGGACTTCACCAAGTACAAGCCAAAGTTCTAAACAAACCTCTCAAAACTGATGGGGGTGAAGGTTCTTCAAGCCAACATCCACCTCAGTAGAAGTGGCACCACGAACCTCACCAAGAAATTTCTTGATGAGGATTTTCACCTGGCCCTGATCCAAGAACCTTGGCTTGTCAGGGGAAAAATCAGTGGCCTCAAAGGAACAAAAGGTAAGCTCACTTATGATTTTAATAGTGAAGCTAGAACATGTATCCTAATAGATAAAGATATTGAGGTTCTACCTCTAACAGATTTTATTCATAGGGATTTAGCAGCAGTGAAAGTCAGACTCAACATAGAGGGAAGAGACCGAGAAATTGTGTTTTGCTCAGTCTACCTACCCTATGAAGAAAAGGCTCCACCTGATCAATCACTGCACAAACTCTTGCAGTTCTGTGCAGAAAACAGCTTGCAGGTAGTCTTAGGGCTAGACTGCAATGCTCACCATACTGTCTGGGGCAGCACAGACACAAATAAAAGAGGTGAGTGTCTTTTAGAATTTATTCTCAATTACAATTTAGATATTTTGAATAAAGGCAACGATCCTACTTTTATAACTTCTAACCGTTTTGAAGTAATTGATATTACTATAGCAACACCGGCTATTAGTCAAAACATCACAAAATGGAAAGTAGATGGAAGACCATCAGGTTCCGACCATCAAAACAATCATAAAATATAAACCTTGACCACTGCTTCAGAGACCCCATGAGAACAAACTGGAAGAAATTCCAGGACGATATCATGGGGCTGACTGAACTGGGTGAAAACTATATTAGAGATAATTATGATCTAGAAATTACAGCAGAAACTCTGCAGAACAAAATTCTAGGTTCATATAATAAAAATTGCCCAATACGTACCAGAAGAGCAAAGCCCCAATGTCCTTGGTGGAATAACTTTTTGGAAACTGAAAGGGCAAACGTCAGAAAACTTTTCAATAAAGCAAAGAAACATGGTGAGTGGGATAACTATAAAAGAGCCCTCACCAAATACAACAAAAATGTTAGAAAAAGCAAGCAAGAATACTGGAGAAAGTTCTGTGAAGAGGTAAACTCTATCTCTGAAGGAGCTAGACTCCAAAGAATTCTTAGAAGGGATGAACCCATAATGGTTGGCACCTTAAAGGATGAGGATGGCAATTTTGCTACTACTGGAAAAGAGATAATGAAAGTTATGGCCAAAACTCACTTTCCAGGAGCAATTGTTATGGATAGCAATGAAGGAGAGCATTTCATTGGCTCTGTTAAAAGAATACAAAGAAATCAATGGACCTATGCTAAGAATATTAACAATCAAAACAATGTCAGATGGGCTATCTCCACCTTCAAACCACTTAAGAGCCCTGGACCTGATGGAATCATGCCTGTAATGATCCAAAAGGCAGGAGATCCTATCTTCCCTGTGATAACCAGAATTTACAGAGCAAGTCTGGCACTGGGACATATTCCAAAGCTATGGCAGAAGACTAGGATTGTTTACATTCCTAAACCTGGCAAAAGTAACTATGACCAGGCTAAGTCTTTCAGACCAATCAGCTTATCTTCATGCTTTCTCAAAATTATGGAGAAAATAATTGATAGGCATATTAGGGATTACCTGGGTAGCAATAACCCCTTGCATAATCTACAGTTTGCCAACCAACCTGGAAAATCCACAGAGACAGCCTTACACAAGCTAGTATCTAAGATTGAAGACACCCTGGAGAGAAAGGAAATTGCATTGGCCACTTTCCTAGATATTCAGGGTGCTTTTGATAACACCTCTCACCTATCCATCCTTAACGCCCTAAGGGATACAGGGATAGACCAAACTGTATGTTTATGGATTACGGCCCTACTTCTGGATAGAGTCATTCAAATGAATATCTTCAACGAGACATTAGAAAAGAAAACAACCAGAGGCTGTCCACAAGGAGGTGTTCTATCACCATTACTTTGGAATCTGGTTGTAAACAGCCTAATAAAACATCTAAATAATATAGGCTACTATACCCAGGGATATGCGGATGACATTGTCATACTCATCCTTGGTAAAGATTTTTACACAACTTGCCAACTAATGCAAAATGCTCTAAGTTATGTAAGCAAATGGTGCAGGGAGAGGAATCTGGACATAAATCCACAGAAGACCAATCTAGTACCATTTACTCGTAAAATAAAAAGGGATGGCTTTTTTATTCCAAAACTTTTTGACGTTCAAATCAATGTTGCTTCCGAGGTGAAATTTTTAGGCTTAATCCTTGACCAAAAACTCACCTGGAACAAACATGTTGACTACAAAATCAATCAAGCAAAAAAATGCATAATGATGTGAGGACGCATGCTTGGCAAAAACTGGGGTCTGCAACCAAAAATGATGTTTTGGATGTATACAGCAATTGTCAGGCCCGCTTTCACTTATGCTTCAGTGATATGGTGGTGCAAAGTGGAACAGAAAACTGTGAAGGACAAGCTGGGGAGTCTGCAAAGACTGGCCTGCTTGTGTATCACAGGCGCAATGTCCACAACCCCTACCAGAGCACTTGAGGCAATTCTGGACCTTACTCCTTTAGATATCTTCATGTGCAGCGCTGTCAGAATGACTGCATATAGAATGAAACTGCAATATCAGTGGTATGACAAGCCCTCATCTGGAGGTCATACCAGTATTACTAAGAAAATCCAACATCCAACTCTCCTTATGCCTTCTGACTGCATGGAGAGAAGGTACTTGTTTGAAAGACCATTTGAGGTAGTTTTTCCTACCAGAGAAGAATGGGATAACAGCACGATTGATACAAAAAATGATGATCTAATCTGGTTCACCGATGGATCAAAGAAAGGCAACCTCTCAGGACTGGGGGTCTGTGGCGTGTTACCAAGATTCAATCTTTTTGAAGGTCTTGGGGAATATGCTACTGTCTTTCAGGCGGAGGTACTTGCTATCGCCAACTGTCTGCAGATAAATATTAAGAAAGGCTACCATGGTAAGCGGATTCTTATTTTCAGCGACAGTCAAGCAGCCTTGATGGCTATTTACTCATTCCAAGTTAAATCAAAAATTGTTCTGGAATGCAAGAATCTCCTAATAGAACTGGCAAAAAGAAATAAAATTATTCTTATTTGGGTACCAGGACACATAGGAATTGAAGGAAATGAAAGAGCCGATGAACTTGCAAAACAGGGATCCTCTTTCAACCCAATAGAAACAGAACCTTTCTGTGGAATCAACATGAAGACTACAAAGAAGGCCATCCTAGAATGGGAAAAACAGGAGATGAACAAAGTTTGGCGCAATTCTCCTGGACAAAAACATGCTAAAAGCATGATCAGCAATTCATCTGCAAAAATTGCTACTGAAATCCTTAGGTTCCCAAGATTGAAGATTCAAACAATTGTAGGCTTCATCACTGGGCACTATCATTTTAGGAAACATCTACATAGAATGGGACTTTTTGAACAAGAACCAATATGTCGGAAGTGCTGTGAAGCGGTAGAATCGGCACATCACATCCTATACGAGTGTGATGCCCTCGCTCATACGCGCCTCACTACTTTAGGCAATCCATATCCTAAAGAGCTTCACCTTAACTCCATTAAGGGACTGTCAGACTATATAAACAAAGTAGGCGAACCAAGACAATGGAATTAGGAAAAAATTGAGCTTGAAGCATGGTACAAAATGCAACAAAATGCAGAGGTGCTACATATCTGACAAGCTCAAGAAGAAGAAGAAGAAGAAGAACATTCAGATATTTAAATAAATTTTGCCTCCTTACCCTCATTAATATCAACAAAATGCAAAACATTAAGTTTTAAAGATTTCAAAACTTGTAAAATTGAGTTTTTTTTCTTGGACCAATATGTAATCTATTCAAAGTAACAATGATTTATTAATATTAATATTTTATTTATAAAAATAGAAAAATTCATATTTACAGAAAATAATATGAAAACTTATAATGCAAGTTTTCATAGGAGACCTTACTTTAGGTAGTGAAAGTATTTTAATATCTTACAAGAGTTGAATTTTGTGACAATAACAGGTAAAATTTGATAAATATAATTCAACATTTTGCGGTGTAGCTGCTGTAAAACAGTTTTTTTTTACCCAAATTATATGGTCTCACAATGAAATTGAAGTAATTTTATTGCCTATATTTTAATGATAATAATTTTTAAAACATATAAATTGGGCAGCGTGCTCCATTTTCTCTCATAGTTTAAGGATGTTCCAAGTTTGATTCATTACAAGACTAGAAATGTGCTTACCTGATCAAAGTTTTCAAATTTTCCAGTATTATTTTTCAAAAAAAAATTATGCTTTTATCCTTATTTAATGGTAATTTTTGGTAATTATTTAATGTATTCTTAATGCATATTATCAGCCTAATGTATGCAATAAAACTAGTTAAATAATTATTTTCGACCTGAAGCAAAAATAAAATTCTGTGACAGCAGCTCCTATCCTCCAAGATGTTGATCGATATTTGCATGCATGCCAACTTCTTTCGTTTTAAGGAAAGATTTTTTGCCAACTGGAAAATATGTGGGAGCTAGTACTTTTGTGTTGGAAACTATGTATTTGTCTAACCATGAACATTTAGTTTAATGACTCCAGCTATTTTAAAATTGTTTTACAGTACTCCAGTCATATGATATTTGATTTGTTTTTTTTTTGTCCCTGGCATAATATATATATATATATATATATATATATATATATATATATATATATATATAATATTTTTAAAGCAATTCATAATTATAATCCATTCAAGAGTAAATAATAAATAATGAGTATTTATTAACACAAATAAGTTGTTTGAACTAATAAGAGGGTGTTAACAATAATAATGTTATACGTATTAATAATATCGCACCCTTGCAAGAAAAGTGACACAAGTCAAAAAACTGCAATTTTGAGTTTTATGTCAATAAAAAATTGATAAAGTGCCCCATCAAGCTCAAAAAGTGTCTCATCTGTAACTCGCAATTTATTAAGCTGAGAGGAGTTGTGTCAGTTTTGAGTCTAATTCAAAATAAGGGTTATCGTATTCGTTAAGTTGATTTTTCTCGAATGCTGCATTTTAGAGATTTGACACTTTTCTTGTCGGGGGGCGATATATTAGATTTGATATAAATAAAGAAATATTATCCTTCTCGCTAAAAGATTCAATGTGGACATAGTGTATTTAATGCGATATTTGGGGGGTGGGACTTGATGCTTCTATAAACTTTAAGAAAAGCTCAATAAATCTTATAGAATTTAGTTTAGAGTGATATTTGCTCTATATAATAGCAGCTGATGTAATAGAACTCGCACAGCTTTTTTTCTTTTAGGAGAGGAATTCTTATACATATTCAAAACTCTATCTAATCAACAGAAACAAATTTTGGTTTCTGAATTGTTATTGTTCAACCAAAACTAAATTTTCTTTTCGCAGTTCCTCATTTAAATTTTCTTTTTCTGAAATGAATTAATAAGAAGCTTTAGAATGGAATGGATTTAGAAGAATCCGCGCAAACTTTTTTTTAATTTTTTTTCCTTCTTCAGATGCTTATTAACAAAGAGCTTCAGAATGGAATGGATTTCGAATTCAAGCAATTTTCTCCGTTTATTGTTAGAGAAGGTAAAATGTTTTTTTTACGGGGATTTTAAAGGAATTTTGGCGCTCTTGTCGTAACTCGAACTTGAAACCCCTGAACTATTCATTTTTTTTTTTTTTTGGTGCAAAAAACTACGCAAAAATCTTCGCCAAATTGTATAAAAATGGATCATATAAAATATCCTTCTTAGACAAAACGAACCGTGAAAATTTCTGAACAACAGAGAAGTATATGAAATGATAATAAAATTACTGTTTTAATAACTGATTTTGAATAATTGGTTTGAGAAATTATTTAATTATAGAGGAGAAAAGCTATGAATTTACACCACCCAGTAACATTCATTTTTCAATTAAATATTTGGTTGTTAAGGTATAGATATTTCAATTAATTTATTGTTCTTTTATATTAAAATTATAAACGATTATTCGCCAAATTACAAAAAAAAAAGCAATCATATGATTTATACGTAGCAGACATGATAAAGATTGATATGAAATCATTTGTTTAAACTTTTTATTTATTTCTTACTTGCAGAAACAGGACATGCGTCTCATAAATGTAATTAAATTATAAATATTTTTATGGGTAAAATGGTATTTAAACACTAAATCAGTAGCAAAGACTGAAGTACAGTCTGACTTCTATTCAACGAACTTCCATTTTGCTAAATTTTCTATTTTGCGGGGTATTTTTCCGAGGAACCAAGAACATTTTGGAAATTTCTTCGTAAAATAACTTCAAAATAGCGAAGTAAATTTTCTATTTAATTTTAAAATATTTCAGAACATTTCGGACGTGTTAACGCATTTTAGGGTGCAAAAATCAATCTTTGAATTGATTTTTGCAGCCACTTTTAGAAAAAGCAATAAAATCCCTGTCCCTTTTTGTTCGTATTTCATGCAAAAAACACAGACAAAACGGATTTTATCAGTAGCAATTAAACTTAAGAACATATGTGGAAATGTATGTTTAAAATTACTTTTATAATAAATGCAGCTATAATTTTATACATAAATTCAGCTTTTTTCAGTTGAAAATGCATGCAGCATGAAAATGTAACACTGGATAATGTTTTGCTCAATTCTTACTTTTTTTTTGTCGTATGCCTGTTTAGGCAGAGGGGGTGCGATTGTTCTTGTTTTTCAGTGGCGCCATCTATGGCCAAGAATTCGACTTCTGCCACACCATTCACACAACCACAAACCCGTTTATAGGGCGGGTCACATTCACACACTCAAAGGAAAAACGACATAGAACACACAGAGAGAGAAAGAAACATCCATGCCTTGCCCGGGATTCGAACCCAGAACCTTTCTGATGCAAGGACAGTTCCCTGCCCCCTACACAGGCCGGTCGGCCTGAACTCTTGCTTTCCATGCTAATTATTTTTTTAATGGTTAAGATTTATAAAATAAATAGTAGATACTAGTTTCCAAGATAGAGATGTATAAATTATTTTTTAATTATGTCCTGAGTTTTTGAATTTAAAACCTGTTTTAAAACCTGAATTTAAAACCTGTTTCGAAAGGGGATTTTCTATTTAACGAGTGTTCCATATAACGAACTTATTATCGGGATTTAGCGACTTCATTAAATAGATGTCATATCCACTTGATTCAAACATTCTCCCTCTTTTTCTATACGTTTCACATCACTAAGAAAGGTGCATTTTCATATTTTTGACAGTAAATGTGTTCCTAAAAACAAAAACAGTGTTTGCAATCACAAGTATATTTCTACTTACTTCGAAAATTCAAATTGTCCTATTTGGAAGGACAAGAAAGAAAGCTCAATGGAATCTCCGAAATCTCCTCCCATGGCGACGAAATTGACGCTGCAGACGAAAGGTAGGAATCTTTGGAAAGGACCAGTCACTCTTATTGGGTACTTGACGCCAGCTTTACCAGTGTAGGTTTTATTGCAATCTGTAATAAAAGTAAAGTGTTAACTATCATTTCTCTTAAAAAATTAATTCCTAATCATGAACAACAAATTCTTCTTTAAGGGCTGAAAAGTCCTTAAAAATTTAGTATGAAGGTTTAGAAAATTTTCATGAGTGCTAAACGTCATTAACAAGATAATTCGATAAAATAAATTCGTAGCTTCTAACTTATATATAATCTAACGAGGGTTTTTTTAACGGATAAATAACAATTAAGTTAACAACCGTGAGCAAAAATTATTAATCATTTTAAATAAGATTTAACATTGCCCCCCCCCCGAAAAAAAAAAGATTAAACTTAGACTGTATAGAATATCTGGGCACCTGACGCCGCTTGCCGCCCTTTTTTCATTCGTCTTGAGTTTAATCTGTGTGGTGCATCGTTGAGATTGTTGGCCCAAAAAAAAAAAAAGATTTACCCGACTTATGTACCATATTTTTATGAATTCTTAGCATGAATTGGTAGTGCATATGCTTTTAAATCAAATTTATAAACTCAAGGACTAAATATTAAAACATAAGTTTTGCAACCATTTTAAATACAAAGGAAAATTACTAGCAGAATTCGAAAGAGTTTACAAGTATGGTTTATAGTTGTTATCAATTGGACATTTCTCGAAGATTTTATTTTTTATATAAAGTTGTACCGAAAATAAATGTTTCGTAATGAAATTGTGTTTCGTAATTATAAGTTAGAAATTTAACTATGACTGCATAGAACTAAGTTAGTTATGCACAAAAAGCCTGATAATTTTCCAATAAAATGTTTAGTTGCTAGACAGGTCGGAAAAAAAAATCGTTAATTTAATTTTTCTGTCACTACTAAAAATAATGACCCACAAAGAGCATGAAAGTTGACAGCTACGTATCTGTTTGTATCAGTGCTTTAAATGATATTTTTAAGGTTAACTGAAAACTAAAGAAGTAAAAGATTTATTAAATTTAAAACATAGATAGGGTATCACTACGACCAATGCTTATTCTTTAAATTAGTTTTAAATTTTTTAATCATTATCATTTATATTAAATCTCAAAAATTTCTAAAATGTAGTGCATCATTGATTGAAAATAAATCTTGCAGCTATTTGACCCTTTATACTTGGAGCATCTTTTTCTGTCACCATAAATTTGTAAATATTAATGTTTAGTTACCACTTTATTTAATAACTTTCAGGTGCTATACGGAAATTATGCAATTGTGTTGCTTATTATGTTCACTGCTATTTCGAGATTAGTGTGATTTTAAACAAAGTGAAGTTTCTCCAAGCTTTGTTTGTCGGATTTTATTATAGCCGAGTATTGCCTCAACTTGACTTTCTTATAACTTTATTATGTTCAATTTTTAAGCGTCAAAAAACTTGTTTAAGTATCTAAAACGACAGCAATGTGAGCATCTTATGCATGCCCTGTACATCCACTGACGTTTTTGTGACGTCACACTCAAACTTTCTTGACTTATTTCGAACTTCCTCAGAGTAAGTAATAGGCTAGATACAATATATTAGCGTTGTTGTGAAAGGAACAATGTATCGATCTGATAGTTTGCGGTTTACTGATCCGGACAATGCATTTGCACTGAATAAGAGACCGGCGATGGATTAAAGTAGCTGCTTGACTTAGAATATTTCACAGTTTTGAGAGCTGCAGAAGTAGCACTTAGGTTTACTGTCAACTTGTTCGTCGCTACTTGCGAAACTTTTCTCTTCTGAATGGGTTACTAGTAACTGTTCATCTGCAAATCTAAGTTTCACCAAAAAGTGTTTTCTCAGTTTTGTCCACTGCTCTTTCGAGAACAGTATGATTTTAAACAATGCGAAGTTTCTTCAAACTATGTTTATTGGACTTTATTACAGTTGTTTATTTCCTCAACTTAGTGCTGAATCCTTCTATTTTTAAGTGTTAAAATGTATGGTTAAAAGGCTAAAACGACAGCAATATGGGCGTCTGATGTATACCCCGCACATTCACTGACGTTCTTACGACGTTCTTTAATCTTCTAGTTTTCCAGACTGATTTTGGCCCTTCACGGAGTAAGTGAGTTCTTTTCTTTATATTTTTATTTCTGTATTGTACTTTGTCTATGTAAAAGTCTTGTGTCTATGCTTATGTTTTTTTATTGTACTTTGTCTATGTCATAGTGAATGGGTAAAAAACCGATTATAGCCTCAGACATCCAGATTATAAATGTATCTAAAAGCGTAGAGTGAGTTTTGTATTGTAAACGCTTAGTAGTAGCGTCCTTTTTTTTTTAACTGTAAAAAGAACTTCTAGTAAAAAAGGTTAATTATTTCGTCGCAGGATACACTGAGAATTGCAGGGATTGGGACGAAATTAAGGAAACACTTTTATACTAACCCTATGTAAACAATCAGCAGCAAATGTTTTGTGAAGATTTTACATGGCAAAACTGCTGGTACATTTTAAAAGACAATCATTCAAGCTTTTAAAAAGTGATGTCTTTTTAACCCATCTAAGAGTTGCTTCAGCCAAAATGAGTGTAGTAAGTTACAAGTTTTTTTTCCTTTTTAATAATGCCTTTATAATTTTAAAAGCTTTCTTATATAAGTATCACAATCCTATAACATGATTTTAAAAATTGATGGTATTAAAATGAAGAAAAAAAAGTTATTAACTTAATCCCCGCATTTTGGTAGATCCGAATTTCGCGTGGGTAAAAATATCATTTCTAAAAGCTTTGCAAACATGATCTTGACATGATCTTGAACATGATATGACAACGGTTTTTGCATCTAAAATCTTCCAAATTTTTTTCTGGTAAAAGAAATGTGAACATAGAGTAAATATAAAAAAGTTTTCATATTTTTGTACAAACTCTGTATTTTAGTATATCTAGTTTGTTTGTTTTTTGCATTCCATTTTATATGTGAAAGATTTTTTTAATTTAATTGCATAATGCGATGTCTTTTTATTCTTATTTTGAAATGGCATAAAATAAATTTTAAAAGATTAATAAATTCAAAGCCTTCCAGAAAAAAATGAGCATTTATCATTACCAAGCTCATCAACTGTCTGAGGTAAAAACATGTTTCTGTTTTCATTTCATTGGAGTTCTTATGTTACAAACATCAAAAATGCCATTTTTGTTGGGTTCACCAATCATAAAATTTAGAATAAATAACTAAGTGGAGCAAGTAGCGATAAATATTCCGAAGGGATCATTAAAGATGAACATGGAGCAATAAAAATACCATTGAAAAAGGGTTTCTGCCAGACCAAATGCCACTTTCTTAATCGATCTACTCCATTTTTCATAATATTTCAAAGATTCTTGGTTTTTTTTTCCCTTTTCGTTTTTTCAGTTTTTGTAAATTCTTTTTATGTTACTTCATTTTTTATATGAAGAATGATAGTGAAAATGTTTTTGTTTCTGTTTATGCTCAAATATATATGCCATTCTATTTTTTTTATTTATTTTCTCCTGATTTTCCTTGGAAACTCTCCAATTTCACCACCATTTTAATCCACGCAAGTTACAGCAGAATCATATTCCATGAAATGTTTCAAACATTTTCGACTTTTGTACTTAAAATAGTAATCTAAGTTGATAAAGTTATATAATTTTTTTGTATCAACAAATTTAACATTAGAATTAAGTGAGAAAAAATAAAAGATATCGGAAAAAAGTAACACAATAAGGCTAAAGAGTGTGTAAAAGATATTACTACTTTATCTTAATTACTTATTTGATATTAGCCTGTCAATGTGTAAAGAAACGAAAGAAAAAAAAAAGCTCGTGAAATGTTGATGATTAACCTATTCAGAATCTTGCACGCATGCACAAAATTGAGTGTTTATCCCCATTAAGCATAACTTAATTTAAAAATTCATATAAATATACTATTGTTATTTAATACACTGAAATTACAGTTTATTAAAAGTTTACAGTTTGCATTGATAGTTCCTGAATATACTTTAATAAAACGTTTTCAGTATCATTACTTAAAAATAAAAAAATAAAAACAATATTAGAACATATAAATTGCTATCTATCAAATCCAAATCTGCAAACTGGAAATCTGAATCCACATAAAGCAATCCATCATTTTCCCACTCCTTCCGAATAAATACGAACCCAATTTTATCAATAAAATCGAACACGCTCAGTTGTTTAATTGTTTAAATACACGAATCAGAGAAAAAGGAAACGATGAAAAAACAAGGAACCGAAAACGCATATTGAAGATCAAAGCTTGTGAGACAATATTTAAAATTAGAACGGACTTTAAATATTGTTAATAATATAATAACGGAACAGCCTAATTTCGTTTAAAATTTGAAATAAAACATTCTAAATCGGAATCCCGTCCATGTTATCCTTAGTCACTGGTCTCGGAAAAGCTAGTCTCATGTATGATACCGTGGGTTGAGAAGGGACATTCATGTCACTACGAATATGTGATCGTGGTCCTGAACGGTTTAATCAATCCAAAGGTTTTATTTAATTTCAACTGTCACCCAGTCTTTAAACTGCTACTTTCGTTGCAAATTGTTTTTATTTAAACGAAAAGCAACTTTGTATTATTTTCCATTATACCTTCTTAAACCCTACTGTAAGAAATAGTAATTGATAATTTAGTTCAAATCATATTTTTTTAATATTAAAGGTTTTTCCAGAACGTTTTAATATATATATATATATCTATATATATATCTAATATATATATCTATATATATATCTATATATATATCTATATATATATCTATATATATATCTATATATGTATATACACATATATATATATATATTGTATTGGAAAGTGCTCCAAAAAAAAAACGGACCACACTGAATAGCTTTTGATCTAATAATAGGATCTTCACGTTCTAGGACTCAATATTAATGGTTTGAGGAGGTGATTTTAACTAGGCTAATGACTAAGTGCAGACATTACGAAATCAGACACAAAAACATACTTTTTTTCGACTGACTTAGATTTCTGACCCCCAAAATATAGGGATTAGCCGCTTTCCGCCAATATTTTCAGTAACCAAATAAAATAAAATATAATAGAAATTCGATGAGTAAAATCTGTCTTTTTATTAAATTAATTACCATTATATTTTAGAATTTTTTTCGTCGTAATTTTTCGTCACACAAACAATCAGGAAAGAGCCAAACTAGCCCTTTCAGTCTATACAGAGTTAAAATTTATATTTAGTTGGCTGAATAAATGATGCGCATGTTAATCATCAATAATCATTTAAAAAAAAGTATGCTATAAAATCAATCATTAAAAAAATTTGCAGTGAAAAAATATTTCAATATCGTCATTTATTTATTTATCGTTTCCAGTGAAATGTAAAGGAAAATGCAATAATAAAGCCCAAAATTTGCATTTGATAAATGCTGAAATCCTCTTAAAATGGAAAAGAAAATGTGACAGCGGATAACTGATAACCACTCAAGTTACCCAAGAAAAATATCTTTTTTCCAAACAAAAGACTTGAGCCAAATTCAAACTAAAAACCATTTTGTATTCACGCAGAAGTCCTCCTTTTCAGCAGCCACAAGACAAATAAAGAAAACATAAATCATCCCCTTTAACTATGATTGATGAGAAAGCAATACCATCTGCCATTTTTATCCTGCAATATATTTGATAATGATTGTTAAGTCTTCTTTTTCAGGCCGACCCTAAACGTGACTTGGCGATATTTCGTATACATTTGGCCTTCTTTTGAATTCTTTCCGGAATAGAAAAGTTCTCTATGTGTTGTTTAGAGATAGTTTATGCATATAGTTTGCATTATTATGATGATTTTAAACCTGACCCCAAACAAAATCATCTTCAGAATAGGACTTCGGTCTCTGATGATATATTTTTAACCTTATTGATGCAGAATTTTTATTAAACATATTTTTCACACTTTTTTCATTATTGTGTTTTAATTTAGGTCTAAATAAGTGAAAAATAGAATGTTTAGTATTTTGATAATTTATGATAATGAAGTACAGCATGAAGCACCGGTATCTTTTTCTGCGTTAAAAGTTAAAACATCCAAACACGACTCACTTACAAGCAATAATTTTTCAAATTCGCACTTATTTGGAGCTATTTAGATCCAAGAGAAATAGTTATTTGTCATTTAAATTTCTTTACTCTACGAAATCAATTATTGATAATTTTTTTGCATATGAAGGAAAAAAAATTCGAACTGCTACGTCTTTGGATTTTATTTTTTGTTTAAATATGATTCCGATAATGTAACAGACTTTTTTTCCATAACTATTAGACTATTTTTATAATAAAAAAATACCAAATTATATTTTTTCTTGAAATTTTGGAGTCAGAAAAATATATGTATAAAAGGAACACCGGTATCTCATCGGCGTCGAAGAAATTAATGGCAGATGCAAAAAAACTTTTTTTTCTTCTTTTCAATAACAGCCTCAGGTCTTTTTCCGAAAGTGATGTATATATAGCATTGTTGTAAGCCTGGATAGTCTGGTTGGTAGGGCACTGGGCCCAGGTCCAAGAGTTCATGAGTTCGAAGTCCTCCATGTTCCCATAACAAATCAATGCCTCTGGAGGTACTGGTTAAGGAGTTTCCTTGTCTTCTGAATTGGTTCAAAAATTATAAGGCTACGGAGTTGAACATTAGTAGTCGTAAACCCAAAATTGGTTCGGCTGTTCAACGACGGATATTAAATTTAAATTAAATAGCATTATTGCGAGGCAAGTAAGTGCCATGAAAAAGAAGAAAGAAAATGGGAGAATAACTTGTGGTATCACTGTTTTATAAATTGGGTGGATAGTTTCTTGCTTTAGCTATCATTTCCTTTTTCAAACTCCTTTCAGATAATGTTATATCTTTTTTTACTGAACTTTGCTAAAACTTAAAGAAAAAACGAAATCTTTTTGCCGATTCTCCTTTTTTATTTTTTCCGCAAAATCCAATTTTCATGGACTAATGGTTGAACCGTGGCAATCATGTATTGATTGCGAACCGACCGCCTTTAATTCTCAATCAAGCTGGTACATATGAACTGAAGTGTGGAAGTCATCATGTCGCCACCACGGATAGAACCCCGGTACTTCAAAATAATCCCACACATGCTTTAAATATAGGATGGAAAAATAAATTCACACATAAACATAGGAGCCTTAACGGAACTCGGAGCTGTCGGGGTATATATGGGTATATTTAGTTATAATATTGCCGCGCATATTTAATCCTCAAATAAAACGATGGATAAAAAAAAAGTTGGTTCATAAAAAATATAAGAAATGTTTAATATAATCGTTAAACAATATTAATAATATATTTTTGTTTCAAATTTCAAAATTTCAATTTTCGAAATCGCATTGTAGTGAATGATTTTCTATCATCTCTATTTAAATTATTAAGTATTCGGTATATTATAAAATCTATGAACTGAATCAATAAATATTTTTAACTATATTAAGGGGTCACAGTACCCAAAAAATGACCAAAACATCGAAAAAAAATTTATTGCTTATAATAAAACTTCAAATTATTTCAAATGCACTGAAAGAAAAAATAATCTCTCTATTTATATTTTTAAAAAAGTTATGAATGATTTTAGATTGCCCTAATACAGAAACTTGCTCAACAGACAGACTTTAAAGTGCTTTTTCTCATAGATGATAATTTTGTGTTTTAATCTTACTTAGGAACTAACTGTGTTTTAGTCTTACTTACTAAGGAAATTTTTGTATTTAAGATAAAGTTTTGAAGTAAACTTTTTTATCTTAAGTATAATACACTTATTCAAACTGTGCATGGAATAAGCATTTTATGAGATATTACAATTTTTACAACATATTATATATACCTAACAGGAATTTTTAACCTTTTTTTGCTGCTTTTTTACAAAATAATCTGTAAAAAATATTCTAATTGTTATTTTAACAATCGAATGCACAAAATTGTTAAGAGGAATATTGTAATCACTAAGAAAAAAACATTTTTTGAAAATATGTTAAAATAAAAAAGCCTTAGGGATTTAAAAATTTTGAATTTTTTCACTTTTTTTTAAAATTTAAAAAAAATTAAACAGTTTAATTATTTTTTGAAGATAAATTATTGATTATAAGTTAAATGAGCATGTAAAGCACCCACAAAATGAATGATTATACCTTTATTTAAAAAAATTGTTGCTAGGGTACTGTGACCCCTTAAAAAGAGAAATTTTCACTAAGAGCATATTTATATACCGAAATCATCAAAGCTATTTTTCAAAATGAATTATTTCTAAAGAGATTGACTATGAATGATTAACATTTCGACGAACTTTATTAATACAGTTATCAACCATTAATAGTAATTATTAATGAAATAAAATGGAGGCAATAGAAGTTTCCATTCCATTTAATCTGGAAATTTACAAATATCAGTTGTCTTTCCTAATAATTTAAAACTTGAATTCCTGATTTATTAGTAAAGTGGTTTCAGTAATAGTTTATTTGGAGCGCTAGTATAATTAATTTAAGAAATATATGTAGCTTTTCATTGCTATAATAAAGTTCGATGCATGTTAATAGTTCAAAGATGTGCATACATAAAATAAATGCATTTATTTTTGTCAGTAAATATTGCTTTTCGATACAGCAAAATTTTGAGTAAAGTTTGAGCTAATTTTATAAAAGCTAGACTAATTTCGATAATTTGATTTCGTTTAGCGTCGATATTTGATGCATTTTTGTACTGCTATAAGCCTCTCGAAACCTTAGTGTAATACCTGTTTGAAATTTTGCAAAATATTTGAACTACATTAACTTTGGGTTGAAGAATACATAGAGCACAGTATTTTGACCGATTGTTACTAATTTACAGAGCTTCCAACTTACTTACTTTTTGGGAATTTTGTCTTCTAGTCCTAAGTTTGTGTGTTACTGTATGATTTTTTGTTTTGTAAATTTGGTTCGAAGTTATTTCCCATATTGCTATCTGCAAATGACACAAAACGTCATATAAAACGCTACTTTGTTCCATATCTCTGAGGGTGAAGTTTTTGAAATGTTTGCAAATTGCAAAATAACCAAATTTCTGAAAGATTTAGTTTTTATTGCCAATCACTAAATTTTCAACTGTCTACCACTAATTAATTAAAAAGAAACTAATATGAAAACGACTTTTTTATAACTTCTTAGATACATGAGAAAATAACAACAAAAAAAAAAGCATTTTCTCAGCGTCTCGCAGAAGTAGTGAACAAAATTTAATAAAACAAGACTGTTGAACAAAATACAAATTATCACCTTTCATTCCGGCAACATTTGCTATAATAGTTAAAAAAAAAAAAGAATCCGTAGTTATAAAAAAGAAGCAGCAGGCAAATTTTATCAAAGCTTGTGCACACGTGTATTTTAGCTACGAATTTAATTAAATTTTTAGTGGCAAGTGTATTACTGTAGTGCTGATTTTATATCTTCTGAATTATTTGTATTTTTGATAGTATTGTTATTTCTGTTGGCATAAATGTATGTAGGAAACATCAGATTTTAATCTTTTAATATGTATTTTTTATCTTTATTGAAGAACTTTTGGTAATTTTATCAGAACTCTTTTATATTTTCACCAATTACACTCGGTAACTTCTTTTTTTTTAGTTGCATAAGCATTTTGAACGGATCTTAGACCTTTTAGCGTTATTGATTTCAAATTGGCTATTGGTTTCTTTCTATAAGCTAAAGTGTTTACGCAATATGTTTCTATCCAGGACTCTTTAAAAATCACTCTCTCTCTCTGGTAAATACTAAGTGCTTCCACTTCTTTGCTACGTAAGGAGTTTTAAGATGGTGAGAATACACTTCAGTTTATAATGTGATATGTTAAAATCATTTTTTTTTAAAAATCTTAAGTGTTGTTTTCAGATGAGCAGGCAAACGCATATGTATAGATGGTTAGAAAAATTATGTAAAAACTTCTACACTAACTTTACGTAAGCAGTCTGTCTTTTAGAAGCACACGATTTCACATGACAAAACTGTTGGTATAACTTGAAAGATCATGCTTGAAACTTTTAGAAATGATATATTTTTTACCCATGCAAAATTTGCATCGACCAAAATGAACGGATGAATTTAAAAGCTTATTTTCTTTTTCAACTGTACTATAATTAAGAAGGCATTTTTTTGATAAACATCGCGATTCAAAATTGCTGATTTCAAAAGTGCTGGTAAAGAAGTTATTGACTTCCTCCTTTGGTCGATCCGGATTTTGCTCAAGTCAAAATATTTCTAAGAACAAGCGTGATCATGTCCAAATTGTGCGAACAGTTTTGTCATGTAAAATCTTCTAAATCATTTGCTTCAAAAAGAAAGAATGTTTACATTGAGTTAAAACAGAATTGTCTGCGTTATTTTGTCACCAATCTACATAAGAATAAACCAAATTTTTTTTTATGAACATGTACATTTAGACGAAAAAAAAAAAAAACCCAACTAAATTTGCATTTTTGTTGGTGTGGTTCAGATTAATTTTAGTTAATAAAATTTGCTTTTATACATAGAATTGAATTTTTTGCAATTAGTGGTAGCCAAAATCATATTAAATTAAATTTACAAATTTAAGATTTAAATAAAATTATAAGATTCATTACCACTGTAAATATTAAAATATAATGGAAAATCCACAGTTGTTAGCCAATATGCAAGAATAACAATCATTTATATTATTTGAAATTATTCTTTATTTTTTTAAAAAATAAATATTAAAAACGAATAAAAATTTAATGTGTACAATTAGCAGAGATCTTTTTTCTAAGTAATTCCAATGCACTGCCAACAAATATTAACTCTTTGAAGTGTTTCAACGCTAGCCATAAAGTAAATAAAATAATGCAAAAATTGATTCAAATACATTTTTTTTACTATAAGTAAACTAAAATAATTTTGACATTTCTATTTTTAAAACAATTTCTTGCTCTTGAAACAGTTAACTAGATAGCAGCAGTTACATTTACAGTGTCTGCAATTTCAAGGCTAATAATTTGAAAGCTATATAAGATCGACTTTAAAAAATGGATTGGATTGCCAAAGATTAAAAAATAAAAGAAGTCAATAATCTTAGTCCAGAATTTCATATACTTTATTTTTTTTATTTTTTCTTTCTTCAATTTTCAGTTTCAAGTAACAACTTCATATCAAACGAAAATTATTTCCGTTTGACGTTTTTTTCCAGGAAGGAAATTTTGTTTTATTTATTTACGAAATTCGAAGCTTTTTATCAAAAGTTTTTTAAGATGAGAGTCGGATTTTGTATCTGAATTATTTTTTTCATATCCTGGGTTTATGATGTTTTTATACTGAATAATCTTTGAATTAGTTTTTCAACGAGTTATATTAGTTTTATATAAACTTGTTCTTTTATGCTATTTAGTTTTGTGTGCGTGAACATCGTTTGTTCTTAATGTGTTTTTATTTAAATAATGTGCTGGTAGTCAGTAAGCTCAAAATAATTAAAACATATAGTAGCAAGCCACGGTGGCTCAAGGGATAGAGCGTTCGCCTCCCAATGAAGTGACTGAATTTAGAATTTTTCCAGTTTGAAATGACCCATTTCAAATTCTGCTCCAGATATGCACTTTCACGGAAGTGCTGATTTAAAATATTCTCAGTTTTTGACGAATCAAGAGTAAGAATCCTTTTAACATCAGACTAACTGTGTGAGGTTTTCGTGGCTGCCCTCTCCATGTATCGCAAATGTGTGCTAGTTTCATAAGAAGAAAAAATTCTCCACGAAAGCCTGTTTGTCTCAATGCTCGATTCAGAAGTTCCCCTGTCTTCTAGGATTGGTTCAAAATGCCAAGACTTGAAAGTTGAATATTGCGAGTCAGAATTGAAACTGCTGTTCAACGCCGGTTAAGAAATAAAATGAAATATTTAGTTGCTATGGCAACAGAATTCTGAATTCTCACAATTATTTCGAGTAACATTTTCAATGCATTTTCATTAATTTATTTTATTGAATGTGAGACTGAAATATTGAAATTTAATTTCGACCATTTTACAAGTAGCTTGAGACCTCAAACATCTTGCTCTGTACTCGATGTCAGTGCAAGCTAAAACAGTTTCTTCAAGCTAAAGCAGAATTTGTCTTTATCATCACATTCAGCGAAATTTGAAAGTTTGGCTACTTAATGGTATCCAAATTCTATACCTTATATCTATTCTTCCTATCTATTCTATAGCTATTCTTCCAAATCTTGGTATATTTCCAAATCTTGGTAAAATGGTATTTCGACTAGCTACGCCAACAAGAGCTCTGTGTTGGATGACATCACGAGTTTCAATCGCTTTTTGATTGTTAGAGTTATAGTTTATTGTCATGTTATCACAAAATGAAAGTTATGAAAACTAATTTGAATACTTATATTTTAACCGGAGCTCTGATCTGGGTTAAACTAAACTATAAGAATCAATCTTTTTTTTTTCTTCTGAAATCTACGAGTAGAATTTTTCATTTAATTGCATGATGAAATATACCGTCAATCAAAATTCTGAAAATTTTACAAAAGGCTTGAATGTTTGAAATTCGACTGGAGTTTTCTGTACCTGATGATAATATGTAACAATTGTTTTTTAAATGTTGTAATTAAATTTTATCTCCATTTTTTCATAAGATTAAATTAAGGATAATAGTAAAAACATTAAAAAATTTTTTCATTCTTTAAAAAACATAAATATTTAATACCAGATTTAAACATATCTGTATACACTGTTAATAAGTCGGGGTAGTTTACAGATATTTATCTCCTGTCGAAAACAATAGGGAATAAATTAAATACATTTTACTGTTATTTTTTTTACTAAACAAAAAGAATTTATGTGTGAGTTTTTCTTGAGACTGTAATTTAATATATAACTTTGAAACATGCACTCAGGATTCTCACCTAAAATGGCTGCAGCTCTCGCCTAAAATGGTTGCTAATTTCAAACCGTAACACATTAGTTTTTAATCTTTAAAAAAAATGTATTTAAGTACAAAAATTTCGAAATGATATTTTAAAACTAAGTTGCAATTTAAACGTAAATGTTGCACTTGAAAGCATTTTAGAATGACCCCTTTTGACAGTTTTTTTAAAAGTTTTAATTAAATATGTCATATATGGAGAGTTTCGAATCTAAGTTATTCAATTTTTAATGCCACAAGTTCGATAGCAGCGTTACAGCAATTGCATCCTTTTTAGGAACTTCCCTATAGCGCCATCTGATGGCAACATTTGTAAATGAATTCCGAAATTTCAGCGTAGAATTTTTACTACTTTGGTATTAAATATTTCGCTTATTCTGTTCTTCTGTCACTCTTATTTACTCAGATTTTAAATTTTGAAACCAGACAATTGTTAACTGGATTCTCTATAATTATGATCATCATATTTAATATGTTTTTACGATTCTAATGTTTTTATTCAAAATCAATTGACTTAAAAAAAGATTATTATTATTTTTTTTAATCTCAGCAAAAAAAAATAAATGCGTTCTTTATAGTAAAAAATTCAATTTAAAAAAATTATACTCAGTATAAAATTTAATTATGTTTTACAAGAAAGAATTTACTAAGGTTTATTTGTTTCAAAATTATGGCGAAAGTTTTGATTTAATATTTTCAAAATATATTTGATAGATAACTCAAATGTCTGCCTGAAATATAAATTTGATTTAATGAAATGAGTTCAGTATTTGTTTTCAAAACCACAGCAATATTTCTGAAATGTCTAAGCAAAGTTAATATTTTTAGAATTTTCTTCAGTTAGAACTCGAGCTTATAATATAAATTTGATTTAATAAAGCGCATAAGAATACATTTTAAATCTAAGTGCATGCATTCTAAAATTTTAAAAGGAACAATTTTTCAGCATACAATTCTGATATATTCGTGATATAACGAAATTATTCCGTTCCCTTCTTCCGAATTTCTCAGCCTCGTAACATATTTTATAAAAGACTCGAGACAATAAGCGAAAGAAAATATGGCGAGCTTCTCACACTTCTCTTGAAATAAGTATTTAGACAAAGAACTCGGTTTCATTCAAAACTTCTAACCGATCTGTTTACTCTAGAAAGTTTCCTTCATATTTTGATACTTGAAAGAATGAATTCTAATGTTAGATAATTATGCAAATAGAGGGGAGTTCAGGAATAAATTCTGCGCCATTTTCCACACTTACGTGGAAAACTAATAACAGATTTGATGTGAGAAGATATCAGTAGGAGTCGGTCAGCCATTAGCTCACTTATACCCTTTTTTTCCGAAGAAGTAACTGTGAGTCACCTCTAAATATTGGGTTACACATCTGGAAGATAAGTGTCTTTTAGGATTTAGGTTTTTTAGGGTAACGGATTTAACTATTTAATTTAGATGGAATCTTTATTTTTAATAGATGGTTTAAGTTTAAATAGTAAGAATATTAATAAAACTATAATACTATATTTAGATACTTCAAAGTTAAATCAAATTTAAAAATATGATCAGTAAAGAAAAAAATATATGGGTGATTCTCACGAAATATGACAATTCGGAGCAAAAAATTTCTTCAAATTTAAAGTCGTCAAAATAATCTAAAATGTTTTTTGTATACTTCTTTAGTTACACTTATTAAAATCTTACAGACAACAGTGTAGTTTATTGACGTTTGCTCGGGAAAAAAAAATTGAAATTCACCAAATCTTGAATGCCAGGAAAATGACCTATTAGCTTAGAAGTTTAAAAGACAGTCATTTTAAGTTAAAAAATAAGTAACTCAACTACAGCCTTTATGTTAGATGGACCATAAATTGCTTAAATTAATTCTTTTTATCCACTGTAGAAGGAATCAAAAATTTTTTGTTGCTGATTTGTACAGAATAAAATTGTGGATAATAATCAATCATTAAATAAATAAATAACTTTGATTACATCCAAGCATATTACAATCATACATAAACTTGGTATTAGGTTAATATTTGCTTTCCTTCCTTACAGTATTAGCAGTTTGGCATTCATAAGCCAGGATAATGACAAATTCGCCATTTTATAGCATCTAACTTTACTTTAATTAAATATTTTGGCCTAAGACGTTTATATTCTGTAAAAAACAACAGGATTTCTTAAAATAACTCAGATAAATCTATGTAGTTTTTGTTATTAATGGTTTCAAGAAGTCAGGAAAATGACAACACAAAAACCTAATAACAGTGTAAAATAACATATAAAAATTTTTAAAAATCTTAAAAATAATTTAAAATCTAAAAATAAAAATCTTAAAAATAATTTAAAATCTAAAAATAAAATGTAATTGTGTGTCTACAGAACAGCACTTCATCAGGGGACACACTGTCTGCAAACACACAGGAGCCTTTCTGTTGTTAGTGGCTGAAGCCAAAACTAACAGTGCCCCGAGGCCCCCAATGATAAAACAAGCAAAATTAAGAATAAAAATAATTACCATGTTAAAAATTACATTTGCAAGAGAATCACATTTTAAATTTACAAAAATAGAAATACATAACAATGAAACGCCCCCGTAGCACCCTATAAATAATCAACGTAATAATAAAAAAACCTACTCACCTTCAAAAAATTTTTGAAATAGATTTTGAACTAGAAAATTGGTTCTTTATTCATGCAACAAGACATGTTCATATAGGAGGGTATCTAATCAATCTATTAACATAAGATATTGATTGCTGACTCCGTCTATTTTGGTTATAAACCACTAAATAAAAGTAGCCAGGAAAATGACAGATTTTCTTGAGACAAACAAATTATTGACAGAAAAAATTAATTTAAACGAAGTTTTTGTAAATAATACCCTCTGCGTATATTCTAGAAATGCTTACATCGGTTGAGATAAAAAAATAAGATATTGAAAAATTTGTAGGAAGTTTTGAAGCTAGTTATTATTGGAAACATTGTTTGGGACATGACAGGAAAATGACATTTTGAAGTTCAAATAAATTTTTAAACTATATAAAACAGTCAATGCTAGTGCAAAGTTATTTTAAAATGCTAAGAGCAATGCTATTTATTATTTTTTTTTAAAAAAAGTCCTTTCAGTATTATAGTATTAGATCTTGGAGCAAGGGACAGTGAATTGTCATATTTCGTGAGAATCACCCATATAAATCTAACTGTATGTAAAAATTGAATGATTGTGTTGCAAGATCCAATGAAATCGTTGACCATTCGATTGTCTTAACACTAGATTGACTGCTTTTTCATTTGCAAAAAATGCACAAATAATAATGCATAAGTTATTTTTTCAAAGTGAAGTTAATTTTTTTTATTGTCAATATTTGCTAATAACTTGTTATATAACTGTAAATAATATAAAAACTATTGAAAATTAATAAAACAAATTTCTTTACACATTAGTTGTTCTCTCACAATGCAGTCATTTGGGCAATATAGGTGTATACTAAATTTCAGTCTTTCTAGTGTTAAGTTTCGAATGCACCAACCAGCCAATCAGAACTGGGAACGTTATTAAATTAGAACATTGTTACTTTAATTGTTCTTTTCAAATACAAGCTATAAACCTCTATATAACATACAATTTAGAATGGTCTAACACAGTTATCCATTGTTCGTCGGTGCTTTTCATTCACTAGAAAATCATATGGTAGGATCCTGTTTTCCCACATTAATTCCTATATATTTTTGGTAGTCACCAGGAAAAAATTAATAAAAGTCTTAAGATATTGTTTTCCTAAAAAAAAATAATTTTGCATATCTAATTTAAAGATTTTTTTTTAATTCTACTCTCCTTTTATAACATGTGATTTTTTATTGTTCTTTAAATTTAAATTAGGAGTTTGAAGCTGAAACAATCGATTCTTTATTATAATGCAATTGTATGATATTACCTTAATAATTTACATTTTGAGATAAATTCATTTAAATCGGAGTAAAATTTTTGGTACAAATTACAATAACATGGAATTATAAATTGCAGTAAAAGAGATTCGTGTAATGATTTAGAGATTCAATCAACTTCATCTGCAATGTTATGCATACACAAATTATATTTAGTTTCTGAGTTTGCATGGTAAACAAATATATCAAAGTAGCGGTTGTGCACTCGTTAAATTTGTAAAAACAATTTTCTCTTAAATTTAAAAGTTATTTTTTTTTAAAAAATGATTGCTAAAAAATTATTTGTGTTACTAAGAGATATTTAAATTCACCAAGGAAATGCTAGGACGTAAAAAGTGCTGCTACAAGCGTAAACAAGCAGAATTCTTTTCAGTATAAATACTGTGAATTTAATCATATTTTTGTTTAAAACATTCAATTATGTCCAGTATCATGTTTATGTTAAGTGTAAGAGGGAGCTTTTTAAATAATATTTTTTACATAGTCTATAATAATCACTACATTCAAAAAGTTAATGTTTAAAAAATGTAATCGTTTTTCTGTAATTAAAGTATTTGTTTTGTAGCATTTAAAAAAATTCAATGCGTACCGTGTTTATACATTTTTTCTTTTGTATTTTTTTATCGATTTTTAAGTCCGCTTATAATAAATAACTTAACAATATTTTTAGTAATAAATAATGCAAAAAAAAAAAACATTTTTTTAAAAATGTTAGAAAGCTTTATATATTTTTTTCTTCACATTTAAAGCACAAATAATTCTTTTTCAAATTTTAAAAAATTGGTGTCGGGAGTGAAGATATCGAAAACAACGTACATTTTGGGGGATAAATTACTGTTCGTGTCCGGTTACGGGAGAGTCCGCTTTGCGGGGGGGGGGTACATTTTATTAATAGAAGTAATAGTTTATTCAGATAGTTTATTCATAGTCACTCATAGAGAGTTTATTCATAGAAGATTCACGGAGAATTAAAAATATGTCCTTAACGAGAAGCTTCCGTTTTGTAGGAGTGTTCGTAACCTGACGTTTCACTGCACGTATAGTTTTAAGTTCTCTTAATAACAAATATTTAAGCGTTTGCTCATTTTATCGTATACTTATTTATACGAAAAAATTTTTGAATTACCAGTATTAATAAATAATCAATTTTAGTAATAACAGTATAATCTGTCCCAAGACTGAAAAAAGGGAATTAGAAAAAGTTTAAGAAATATCGCATTGGAAAAACAAAGTTTTTCGTTATATTGCCAAAGAACTTTCAATTTTTAACTCAAAATTTCTCTTACTTGTTTAATAGATAAAAAAACTAAGTAATATTGAAGCAAAAAGAAGATTCACGTACTTGTGCAGTCAGGGGGTTCATCAGATCCATCAGGGCAGTTTCTGATCCCATCACAGAATTTATTCAATGGAATACACTTCAATCCTTGATCCAGGCTATGGCAATTCCATTCCCCGCTACCACATCGACCACTGTAAAAGTCAGTCAAACATCCGATCACACCGATGACGATGAATGTCACCTTAATCGTAATCAAAGACCGTGACATCCATCCAAGTGAACCTGAACTATCAAAATGTTTAAAATCGGGAAGATAGTTGTCTCCAATAACTATCGCACTTTAGAAATGTTTTTATTTCAATGGAGTTTAACAAGTCACTTTTTTATGCATAAAAATACAGTTATCTTTCTTTAAGACTCAGTTGATAATGTTTTCCTTTAAGTTGTTTGCATTTATTTAGCTGAAGCTGTAGAAAGTACACAAACTTTTTTCTAGTACTGGGTGAAATTTATCTTAATCAACTCCAGAATTAAGAAGTTACAAGTAGGCTTATGTAAGCCTTTTTAAAAAATAATTTTTAATCTGTTGACAATACAGTTTATAATGCAATTATAATTTTGAAACTCAGAATTTATCTGTTACGATACCAACAACCGTATCTTACCAGAAATTTCTATTATATCTAGTAATTTCTTCTCTTGTATATATCTTCTAGTAATATCTTTTACTTATTTTCACTCTTTTTATGCCATAAAGTTAAAGAAGCTTAATTGCATCACTTCATGAACACTTTAGATATAATGATAGATTTCTTCATCTCTCTAAATTTTATGCATATTAGCAAGTCACATTCTTCCTTTTAAAAAAAGCGTCTATGAATATTTATGGAGCAGTCTATTCTTAAAATTCCAAAATGCATCATGAGCAGTAGTGGAACTGATAGATGCAAGTACTTTACTCCAAAAAATATTTATTAGTCACTAAATTCTTAAAAAGCTTCATTAACGAGATGAAACCATTATTTTCAGATGATGAATTACTCAGTTTAAGCTATATTTCTTTATTATTCTATGCATTTTCTTTTGATAAATAACTTATAAAGGATTTTTTTTTTTAGCTTTTTAAAATGAATAATATTCTTTGCTTAGTTATTATGCCATCAGAAATGAGATATGTTTATAGTCTCTATTAATCTGAAGTTTTTATTTAAAATAATAAAACGTCATAGTACTAATTTCATGAATCGTTAACAGTTTCTTGTGTAGTTATTATGTTGAATATTACTAATTAGAAAAAGTATTTTGCGTTTCATTTATATGAACATAGCAATATCACTAACAATGAGACTAATTTTCCTATTAATGTACTAATATCAATTCAAACACTCGTATACATCTTTCCAATGGCCCTTCTCAAGAACATCTCATTCTTAGCAATATAGTTTTTCACACATATCTTTTGGTACCTGTAAAAAAATTTTAAATATTTAAAATGTTTAGTACTTTTAAAATATTTAATAAACATGAAATTTGCAAAATAAGATGAAAAAACTTTTTAACGATATTATGATTACTTGGCTTCAAGAATATGCAAATGGAAATGATTCCGACAACAGGCTATGACTGGAATACAAAAGCTTGTACCCAGAATTAAATGCTTTGGCAATGCCTGTAACTGGGCCGCGATGGCTCAGGGAATAGAGCATTTTTCCAATGAGGCAAACAGGGTTCAAATCCCAGTCGATACGAATTCCGCATCCGGCTTGCATCGATCACAATGCTGACGTGAAATATCCTCCGTGGGTGACGAATCATAGGTTAGAGTCCCTTTGCCGTCAGACTAATAGTGTGAGGTTCTCGTGGTCTTCCTCGCCATGTACCGCAAATGCGGGTTAGTTACATCAAAAAGACCTGCATGAAGGCAAATTTGTCCCAATTCCTGATCCAGGAGTTCCCTTGTCTTTTGGATTGGATTCAAAATTACAAGGCTACGGAGTTGAGCATTAGTAGTCGTAAACCCTAAAGATTGTGTCGGCTGTTCAACGACGGTTATTAGACGTACGTAATAAAATGCATGTTACGACGGTTACGTAATAAAATGCATGTAACTATTACGAAAAACAAGGGGAGTACCAGTAATTTGTTTTTTCAATTGAGTATGCAACATTCTATTTTAATTTTTCGAAAACGCCTCCTAGTTTCTCGATTTAACTTTTTTTTTAAATATTATGCTACAAAGCTTTATGTTTTTAAAAATATTTAAAAAATATTAATAAGCATTGGGAAAGAATAATTAATCTTGAAAACACGTTAATATATTTTCCAATGTATTTAATTTCTTCTGCCTCATTTTAAACCACACATGAAGTAACGAATAATAGCTTTATTTCCTAATCTAAAGGCCAAATCCTACATATGTAATGACTACATGAATATGCGGCCGAATCAGAGAGCTTTCAATCTGACACGGTGTTTAGGATCGCATTAATTCCTGATTAATGTTTAACCGAACTAACTGCAATGTCTATTAACTATTACAAAACATAGTCGTCTGACTATCCTGATAAGCGGATGTAAAAGTTAAATCTCTTGTGTTGCATCAGTCGAAATAAGTTATTATAACATTTACGTTATTTAATTAGGTCTGCACTTAATAATGAGTTAAAAATTTAACGACTCCAGTAACCTTAACGAGGGCGACCTCCTAAAAAGTCTAAAAATATGGAGAAAAAAATATTTAACTGACGAAAGCATGAAAAAATAAAAAAAATAAAAAAACGAGATAAATTAAAAATAAAAGCACGAGAATTTTATGGAACACCAGAAAGTTGTTAATTTTTAAGAAAATAACTTTTTTTTTATCCATTGGCAAAATGGGTCTTGGTTTGGATTTGATGGCGTCCACACTTTTCAACTTTGTTCAAGAGTAATAATAAACAGTGCACATGTGTTGCTATGGCGACCGCTGCTGTTTTCCTTTTATTTTCACTAGCAGGCATTTTTAATGTATGTACATATGAATAATTTAAAGTATTTTTTATTATTAACGTATAATTACTGGCTTAACGGTGGTTTTAAAATATTTTGTGACATCTTGAAACACGTACATAGGCATGATTTAAAAACCAAACCGACGACAAACATCAATTGAGACAGTTTTTTCAACCCATGATTTAAAATGTTGTGGCGTTTTACGGAGTCAATCCAGAAAGAAAAAGCATTTGAGCAATGGTTAACCCAGTCATCGTAATAAGGCGATCACAACTTTTATTATTTTTTATTTATTAATTTGTTTTTATAAAATTGTCCATTTTATTTATTTATTTTTTGAATTTGAGGTTAACACTAACCAGTTACGGATACTTTAAATTTGTTACTTTTTGTGTGGTTAGTTAATAAATGTTTTATATATATATATATAAAGTTCAACTCGGTAGCCTTGTAATTTGGAACAAAACCAGAAGACAGGGGAATTCCTGGATCAGAATCCCCCCCACATAGGTATTGATTTATATGGGAACATGGAAGAATTTGCGACTAAACAGATTTAACGTGCTTCGGTCACCATTTACTACACGGGGAGTCTTCGGCCGGTGGTATTTGAACCCACAAACTGTTGGACATGGGCCCAGTTCCCTTCCAACCTGACTATCCCGGCACATGAAAATTTGTTTAGAAAATTATAAAATAAAAATTGTCTTCATTATATTTATGTTTTTTTTTTTACTGCAATTCTGGATATATTGAAGAACAAAATACATAAATAAAATGAAGACAATTTTTATTTTATAATTTTCTAAACAATTTTTTAAAAAAAACATGTACAGTGCGCCCATATAGCGGACTACTTTAAATAACTTTTGGTCTAATGATCGGATCTTTTAATAATTGGAAGAGGTAGCGTTAAATATTTAGTGCAGACGATAATTTAAGTTACGAAATCAGACATAAAAATTTACTTTCTCTGAATAAACATACCCTTTTTTGTGTATTCAGATTTCTGACCCCCAAAATATAGGGGTAGTAGCAGTCTAGGAAATATGGTCCCCATATTTTGATTAGGAGAGTCATTAAAAGTTTGGAACCCTGAATTTTAATTAAACTTTTTGTGTACTATCTTAAGAACTTTTTAAACGAATGGAAAACTTTTCGCACAAAATTATAAAATTCGTTTATCCCAAGATAATTTCCATTCAAAATATAAATTTTAGTAAATATTTATTATTATTTTATTGCATTTAATAATAGTCACAACCAAATTTTGTATTGGGAACTTTTTATACTATATTAAAGTACATGTTACAGGTCAAAATACAAAATTTGAGCAAAATCGGCCGAATTGCTCCTAAAACATTTAAATTTTAATGAAGTATTCGATTTCTCAAAAACACATGCTTTAAAATGATAAAATTTATACGCATGCAATTGAAACATTTTTGGACTATTATTAGATAAATTAATAAATAATAATAAATATTTAATAAATTGTATTTTTTGAATTGAATCATTATTGGATAGATCAATTTTATAATTCCGTGCAAAAATTTTTCAATTCGCTCCAAAAGCTCTCGAGTTTTAGTGAAATAAACAAAAAGTTAAATCAATAACAGGGGGTCCAAATTTGGATCTCTCTCCTGAGCAAACTATGGGGACCATATTTCTAGATTGAGGCTAAACCTCATATTTTAGGGCTCCGAATACATTTTAGGGACCTTTTATTTTAGGTATCCGAATTCATTGAAGAAAAAAGTCTCTTCATTCTGAGAAAGTGAGTTTTCATCGAATTTCGTAACTTAATATACCGTCTGCGACCCCATCGAACCATTAAGATTGAGACCTAAAATGTGAAGATCCGATAATTATATCAAAAGTTATTCATGATGGAATTTTTTTTGTCACACTGTACATATGCCTATAAATTTATCGAGAAATGGATGACAAAAAAGTACTTTTGAAATTTTATAAAAGATTTGCAAACAAGCATTATACGATAAACGATACGAGAGAAGGATGCATGTGAAGAGTGTTAAGAAGATAAATACTACTTATTTGCCAAAAACTAATACTAAGGAAAATACTAAATAAAAAGTTCTTAATAATAAAAAAGCATTCAAAAGTATAAGGATATAGATATAAGTGTCATTTAAATTATCGAAGAATATAAAATTTTAGGAATTAGTGATAATATTAAAGCAAAAGAAAAATGATAAATAAAAAACAAAATTAATTCCCTTGATACGGACCTAAGTCCGTATTTCCGAGGGATCAAAAAGGCAGAAGTACACCCCCTTGGTGTAAGAAAAGAAAATGGCACAATATTTAAAAAAAAAATCGTTGACTGAGAAAATACAAAGAAGCGATAGCCAATTACAATTCAAGAAGTTGTGAGTTTGAAAAAGAGGACACTTAAGATAACGGTAAGTTAGCTTCCAAAAAATAAATGAAGAAAAAGAAATTAACGCCTGCCGTCTGCGATTTTGTGTGAAAACTAAGTCATAAAATACTTCCAATGACATAAGACGGCAAGACAACGCAGACGAGGATAGAGGGGCTTTTTTTTTTACACCCAGGAAATTTAATATCAAATAGGAAATGCCAATGACCGTTGAAAGCAAAGAACTGCAAACAGAAAAGTAAGATTCTTTTCCAAAAGGAAAGTGAAATCTTACGAGTTAAAAAATAAAATGCATTGTATTTACGTTTAGATTTAAAAAAAATTCCTTAATTTAAGAAAAATGATTTTAAAACTTTCGTATAGAATAAACTCAAACTGTTATGAAATTAAGGACAGTTGAATTTTTAAAATAATTAGAAGAAAAGATTTAAATAAGCTAGAGTAATTGCAACATTACGCTAAAAATGTAGCTTTGGCAGGTAAGCATTTTGTATCACATTTTCTTAATGACGAATTGAATATCAGACAAGGAAGTTTTTTTTTATCAAACTATTGTATTCCCGGATAAAAATTTCTATATATTATTTTTTTTAACTACCGGATTTGGTAAATTTATAAATCTGATGGCTATTATTTGTAGAAAGAGATTAAAAACAACTTTATTTCACAAACACTTTAGCTTTAGCATATAAAGCATGTATTTGAAAGACATTTTTTTTCCTAATTAGCATTACTTTATGCTATCTAATCTGATAGTTAAACTTTAAATATTAGTTAAACATGTTTCTTTAACTAGTTAAGCTCGGACCTTAATTTCAGAAATTTTCCACAGGGTGCGTAAGTAAAACTAAATAGAAAATGGTTTTATTATAAAATTCACGAAAAACTTAATTAAACGAAGTTTTCTTCGACAATTATAGCATATATAAGAGAATGTCTTTATACCCAAGATAAAGAAAAAAGAGATGAATTTGATTACAATTAAAAGTAGTTGGTTTAGAACCGCCAGTTCTCGGTGCCCTACTATATAATGTATTCCGCAGTTCTATTGATGACATAAAAGAAACATACTACCAAATAATGTTAAAGTAGTTTATTGGGATTTTAAATTTTGTCATTAGCAATTTTTTATATTATTTTACATTACACGCCGTCCATACACGTTATAAGCGTGAGAATTGTTGCGACGTGTTTACACGTTAAACGCATTCAACTGGTTAATTTTATACTTCAAAAAGGTATACATAGCATTTATTTTTTGTATTATTTCACGTAAACTAAATTTATATTTTATATTAGGATTTTTATGTTATTAGGTTAAACTTTTGAACAGAATTGAGTTGAGTCAGATTTAAAATCAAATGAAATTCCTAACCATATACAGGATGTTCGTAAATAAAGATGACATTTACGAAGTCTTTTTCCGAAATTATGTTCTAGAATTTCATTAATATTAAATAGTAGGCATTAATGAGGCAATGAGAGTTATAACTAGCAGAAAAAACTCTAAACCCACCACAAGATGGCGCCGCTTACCAAAAATTTGGCATTATAGATAATCAGGCTTGAACACATTCAACTTTTAGTTTTGTGGGAATACCGTCAAATAATTTGTTTACATATCTGTCACCGGAGTTAAAATGTAGCATAGCATTCCATGCGCGTCAAATTTACTAGAATACACTATTTAAGATTATTGAATATGCAACATCACGCTTTCAAATTGCAAAAAAAAAATATTGGAGTTTATCATATTCAGCAGATTTTTCAAGGGAAGATCTTTAAACTTTCCATACTAATGTTTTTTTTTTTTTTTTTTTTTTTTTTGTAATTTAATTTTTTGCATTTGTACTCTATTTGTTGTAATATCCTACCTAGAGTTGGTTTTCAGAGTATTTTTATTAATTTGCTTGATAAAATTTTGCCCAATTTTCATGGAATTCTGCTGCATAATTTTTGATACAGACTGCTCAGGAATGACAATTTACTTTGACAACATCTATTTTTATTAAATAGTGAAAAAAAAGTTGCAACAAAACAACGAAATATCAAGAAAGAAAGCCATATACAGGGTGTTCGTAAATAAAAATGACATTCATGAAGTGTTTTTGCGAAATTATATACTAGAATTTCATGAATATTATGTAGTAGGCATTAATGAGGCAATCAGAGTTATTACTAGAAGAGAAAAAAAAAACTCTAAACACACCGCAAGATGGCGCCGTTAACGAAAATTTGACATTATAGATCACCAGGCTTGAACACATTCAACTTTTAGTACAGTGGGAGTTTTTGATATAGACTGCTCAGGATTGACAACATATATTTTTATTAAATCATTTTATTTTTAAACTTCCTATATGCATATACACGTAAAATTCCTTTTAATAGCTGAACAGTCGTCTAAACTGACAAAAGATAAAAATGACTTCACTGAAAAACTACGAAACAACGTACTTAAACTGAATTGACGGCCACAGTCAAGAAAGAAATGAACTGGACATCCACGGAAAAAGAAAGTTGCAACAAAACAACAAAATATCAAGAAAGTCACATTTAGGGTAATATACTGGGTGTTCGTAAATAAAAATGACATTTATGAAGTCTTTGTGCGAAATTATATACTAGAATTTCATGAATATTATGTAGTAGGCAATAATGAGGCAATGAGAGTTATTACTAGGAGAAAAAAACTCTAAACCCATCACAAGATTGCGCTGCTAAAATTTGGTATTATAGATCACCAGGCTTGAACACATTCAACTTTTAGTTTTGTGGGATTTTTTGATAATTTTTGATACAGACTGCTCATGAATGACAACATATATTTTTATCAAATCATTTATTTTTAAATTACTAACATATATACACGTAAATTCCTTTTTATAGCTAAACAGTCTAAACTGACAAAAGATAAAAAATGACGCCACTGAAAAACTACGAAACAACGTACTCAAACTGAATTGACGGCCACATTCAAGAAAGAAATGAACTGGACATTCACGGAAAAAGAAAGTTACAACAAAACAACGAAATATCAAGAAAAAAAAATATAAATTAGATGACGAAAATATCTCAGCCGCTAAGCTTCTTTCTGACCCTTAAAAATATCCATCATCGTTAGGCTTTAAAGAAACTTTTTCCTCCTTTCGAATTTGATTCCATTTCATTTAAAATCCACCCATTCGATCCTACTTTCCTCCGGAAATTTCTGAGGCTGTGGTTAGTCCACAGGATAAAGCCTCTCGCAAAAAAAAAAAAAAAAAAAATGTCTAGCAAAAAAAAAATCAGAAGAATAAAATAAATAAAACTCCTCATCCGAAAGACCTAAATTCAGTGCCTTTTTCGCGACAAAGAAGCGAAGATATTTTCCTTTGTCAGGGAATAGGATAGAATTCAATATTAGGATATTCCAAGGAAATGAGGACTTTAGTATTTTTTTTTTTCTTTTTTTTAACCTGGAGAATTTTTTTTGGCACAGAAAGAGGGATTAAAAAGAATTGTATTCATGCTTCAGTTGGATTGAGATAGAAATTTATTTTGTTGGCTGGGATTTTAAAGTAACTATCTTCAAGAGTAATTGATAAATTTGAAAGTCAAATTGTCTGAGCATTTGGATTTTTAGGCTAAAATAAGTAATAATGATCAAGTAAGAGTGGGATTATTATCACTGAATGAATGAAAAGCTTATGCAGCTTTATGTAGAAATATAATTTATCAATAAATAATGCATTTTAAATTTCTGTTTCTAAATTATTTACATTGAAAATGTTTACTGGCAGTTTTTCTCAATGACTCTGGACTATAACTAAGCTTATGTTTTTAATACCTGGACTTTGTTATAAAAAATTTTTCGAAAATTATACAAGCAAATAATTTTAGAGATGTCTATTGCTTTGGTTTTTTTAAAATATCTTATAAAGTGTTAGAGTATTAACCACCAAAAATTTTTCTGATTAATTTTTTTGAAATCTCTTAGAAAGCTCAGCAGGAGAATATCGGAACAAAGTTGTATTTCACGTACATGTTTAAATTATTTATAATAAGGAGTGAGCAACTCTAATTTTCGCTATGTATACTGAACTGAACTAACAAATATATTTTGCTTCCTGAGGAAAAAAAAATTCTTTATAATGAAAAGCGGTATTTCTGTCGGCTTGTCCAGGAGAGCAAAGAATCCTAAAAAAATTGGCAAATTAATATTGAAGAAACATTTTTTGACTAATTCCTATCAACAAAATATATTGATAAATGATGGAAATATTTCCAGATGTAAAATTCTCCTGCATATTTCCTAATATCAAAGGGAAAAATAAACTTTTTAAAATTCTAACAACCTCATAAAACATTCATCATCATCACTTTTTAAAGTTTTCTCGGTTGGAGCCAGCTTGTCTATAGACTCTTCACATTATTTAAAGCGGTAGCAAAACTATAATTAAAATGACTAGAAATAGTTTTGTTGTTCTTACATGAAAAATTTTGGAGATGAACAAACACTTAGATCGGTAACTGGTAACCTGGGCCTCTCAGTGCCCTTTTCTCATTTATCATGAATGATTAATCTTATGTATGGTTGACTCTAATTCCATGCAACGTATAGTGCGGCTCTCAAGAGAACTCCTCCAGACATCAGTCTCGCGTCGTGGCGGGTATCATGGTTACGAGGGAAAGTCACTTCGAAGAGGGGTATGGGGTGAATAGCTTTGTCTTCATCTTTGCATAGGTCAGCTTGAGTAAACCAATCCACACCTTTATTTCAACCCCATTAGAAATGTGCTCTCGCTTATTACCATAGCAGCAGAACAGCCCCAGACTTTTAGTCTGCAGGAGTTCTCCTCAAAACCCCACTATATTCTCAACTGTATCAAGCCACCTGGTGCTTGGTCTGCGTCTTTCCTTTCTCTACGTCTTTTCTTTTTCTCAGCAGTCAGGTGGCAGAAGGTGTCGAAGGGGAAGTTGAATAAAAAGAGAGCTCTAGCTCAGTTAAATATCCATAAGACAACACTACAGTTGAAGTTAAAAGCTTGAAAGTGTTTAAAAGAAAAAAAACAGCAGAAGAACACCTCGAAACAGCAATGAACATCGGTTAAAGTAGCAGCTACTGACTAGTAGAAATTCGAACTTACTAACTAGCAGAAACTTGAAATTTGACCAAAGGGAAGGTGGGTCCACCGTCTGCGCCATTGTTTTTTCTATATTATTATGCTTGTGCCATCCATATACTAGACTATATACCTAGCCATGCCGCAGTCTTGTCTCCTTGAGTCATGTCAAATCCGATGAGTCAGTGAAAGCCGACCAGGTACGGAGTAACCAGAACAATTCTAAGTATACTTATAAGGAAGTCTAAATCAGCATTCGAAATAGCTACATATGACCTGTAAAACTTTCAGATCACCGAGAAAGAATTTTCTTAGCTATCACAACATTCATTTTTTAATGTTGCATAAAAATCTTGATCTTTGATAAAAAAAGAAATATAGTCACTATGATAAATCTATAATTCAAACACATGTTAATAAAATTTATCAGAGAGTTGTGCTACTTACTATTGGTGAAGTGGCTATGTTTTTGGGAAATTTTTCTTACTTTAATTGCAATTTTATTACTACTTTGAAAAATATTTTCCGTCGATAGCACAAAATAAAAGCTTATCTTTTGGCCTCTATTCTGTATGCCATAAATCAATGAAATAATAGTAAATAGGTTTTTTATTTATTTTGTTTTATAATTGTCGTTGAACGAGAGGAGCCCCAAAAATATCTCCCATGGTAAGCCTATTGGGAGGAGGACTCTAACCCAGGATCCGTCAACCAATGACGATATTTTTACGTCAGCAGGTATGAGCCGGATGCAGAATTAGTTATCGAGCAGTCATCACTGGGATTCGAACCTGGGTTACTTAATTGCGAGTTTGAAACTTCTTTAAGCTTTAATATCAGAAATGAAATCATTTTTTACCATCCAAATTTCGGATTGACCACTATGAGGAAAGTTAGTAACTTCTTTTTAGCTTCATTATAAGTAATTTTGAAATTATTCTATAGTATTGTGATATTTACAAAAAAAAAATGTTTTTCAATTTACAGTGTCATTAAAAAATGGAAATCAGTTTTTAGCTACCTAAGCTTATTTGCATAAGTAAAATGGATATCATTTCTAAAATCTTCAAGCACGACCTTTCAAATTGTGCCAAAATTTTTGACATTTTAAATCTTCAAAAACACTGGCTGATGAATAAAAAAAATGCTTCTATATCGAAATGTTTCCATAATTATAATCAACCCACATAGATTAGTCGTGGTGGCTCAGAGGATAGAGCGCTCTGGTTTGAATCCCAGAAATGGCTTTTCGATATGAATTACATACCGGCTCACACAGATCTCCGTGCTGACGTAAAATATTCTCAGTGGTAGACTGATATTGCCTTCAGGGTATAGGTGAAAGGTTTTCGTGGATTTCTTCTCCAATGAAAACAAATGGTAGTTAGTTCCATTAAAAAGTCCTCCACGCAGGCAAATTTCTCCCAATACCTGATCCTGGAACTGCCTTGTCTTTTGGATTGAGTTCAAAACTGCTACGGAGTTGAACATTGGTAGTCATGAACTCAAAATTAAGTCAGCCGTTCAACAACTGTTATAAAGAGAAACATGTAAATATCATACAAGAAACTTAATTAAACAATAAAATTCATTTTTCCCACTTCTAAGGTAACCACTACACATTTATGATCGATTTTTATAAATATTTAAACAATTTAATTACTAATCCCTGTTGCAATATTAGTTGTCAATAATATTCCTGAAATTACAAAAATGCCAATTGGACAATTCTTTGAAAAGTGTAAAAAAAAAAAAAAAAAATAAAGATCCACTGCCCTTTACAAAAATTAAAATCTCTACGATTATTTTTATCGCGAAATGTTAATTAACTTAATTTGTTTCTTTCTAAAGCATTTATTTTTTTCCATTCTGTGCTGCAAATTTCAATTATTGAAATTAAAATCAATACTGAGAAAAACAATTTGCCGGGACAATTTAAATTGTTTTTAATTCCCTCAAATAAAAACAAACACAATTAATTTAAAGAGAAAATAAGATTCATAAAAAAAACCGGAACGTGAAAATAATTTTACACAAATCCCTTTCATCTTTCTTTTTCTGTTAATTAATTTAATTAAAACAATTTTATCAAATGAAAGCAAAAACACATTTAAATGATTAATTTTTTTGTTATTTACCTATTAATATGAAAGCAACTTTGCATAAACAGTCTCTTTTAAATTTTTTTCTTCCTTTAAATTTTCAAAAACGAAAAACATTTAAACGTTTAGAATGTAAAATTTTCTCAGACTTTAATTTACGTTAAATAAAAACTACTTTGTGTACCTTAACAATTTTTTAAATCTCGAACTCAGTCCATTTACAAAACAGTCACGTCAATTCTTCATCCTACCTTTGCAAAGATTCCTTCTCTTTTAACTATATTTAATCGCCGTGCCTGAAAGCAATCCAATTATCACGAATGAAAAGTTTAAGAAAGTTAGAACTCGAATTAAGACTTGAAATCATTAGCCATTACGAATGCAATTTACAACACTTTTGTTCGCCAAGTCACATTTCGGTCATCCTATCTTTAAAAAAGGAAGTATAAATATTCTAAAAATTTTTTAAAAGTTTCAAAAGAGGTTTTTCGTAGAGAATGATCATCACTATAAAGAAATCTGAGAATATTTTGATCATATAAAAGCAATTTAATACCTTTTTCAGAAGAAAAAAGTTAATGAGGCAAAAAATGTTTAAAAAAAAATTAAAAAAGAAACGTGAAAGAAACGAATTAAAGAAAAGAAAAGGTATATTCAATGAGAAAGATGAAAAAAAATTCAATAGTAAATTAATATATAATGAAGACTTAAAATGTTCTTGGAAAAAGCATTGACAGGTTTAAAAAAAAATCTTTAATTATTCTTTTGTGCTGCGATAAAAGCCATTTAGTGGTTCAATTTCTAACCTTTTATATTTTTTTATTTTTTTCATGAAGAAGATTATTTCTTAATGAGTAATGAGTTCTTTTAATTCTTTAAAACTAGTTTAGTTTTTCATGCTTCCTATTGTTTAATTTTGTATTTTATAATCAAATTTTTAAAATGTATTATTTTATTTCATTTTAATTAATCAAGTTATTAAATATTAGGTGTTAAGATACAAAATAGTAGTCATTTTTTAATTCTTTTATTTAATTATTAAAGAATTTTAATTGCTAATTTTAAATGATAGTTTCTTTTATTATCATAAAAGTAATTTTTTATTACATGAATATATTAATTTGAAATGCTCAAGATTCATTTTAATATAAGATTTAATAAATTCAGTAAAACGGTAGTTTAATGGCTTTTAATTAATAGACTAAAGGTGCTTTATAATTAGCCTTATATGAATTTTTAGACTTATTTTTACAATTTAGTTAATAAAAATAATTTAATCTTAGTTGTAACACTTAATAACAAACAACCCGTATTTTGAAATTTATGAAAAAAACTACATAAAAAAAATTTAAGCAAGTTTTAATTACTTAATCTTTTTTTAATTAAATTAGTATTTTTTACTAATAACAAGACATATTTTTCAGAACACTTCAAATTTATTTTAGGCTCTTAAGGAACTCTTGTTTGGTATTTTGTTTTCATTTTTTTACATTTTTTTATATTAAATTACTTTTCTATTATGCATATTTATTTTTAATTTTTCTTCATATAATACATATTTATTTTTAAAATCTTTTGCCTAATCGTTTGTCTAATAAACTGACTCTCATTTTTATCCGTTATGATTTTTTTGAATATAGAAAATTATATATATATTATTACATTAATTATATTATAATATTATAGGGAAACTAATTAAAAAATACGAATAGGGGACATAAACTATTATTTTTTATCTATAACTATATCAAAATCTACCTTACGTAGTCTCATTCTAAATAGCACCTGCACTGTTTCGTGAAGATTTTACCAAGGAGTAGTGAAATAATAAAACGACAGTAGTAAAATAATAAAATCAACAATAGTAAAATAGTCAAATCGACAGTAGTGAAATAATAAAATCAACAATAGTGAAATAGTCAAATCGTTAGTAGTTAAATAATAAAATCGACAGTAGTAAAATAATAAAATCAACAATAGTGAAATAGTCAAATCGACAGTAGTGAAATAATAAAATCAACAATAGTGAAATAGTCAAATCGTTAGTAGTTAAATAATAAAATCGACAGTAGTAAAATAATAAAATCAACAATACTGAAATAGTCAAATCGACAGTAGTGAAATAATAAAATCAACAATAGTGAAATAGTCAAAATAAGAAAATCGACAGTAGTAAAATAATAAAATCAGCAATACTGAAATAGTCAAATCGACAGTAGTGAAATAATAAAATCAACAGTAGTGAAAGAATTAAATCGATAATCGTGAAATAATAAAATCGATTCTGGAAATATATTAAAATTGGCAGTAGTGAAATATTTAAATCGACACTAGTGAAGTAATAAAATATATTGTAGTTAAATAACAGTCAGAAATTGTTTAAATTTGCTAACAACAAAAAATAATTGATAATTATAAGCACTTATTGATTCTAATGCTTTTATTGATATGATGATTATTTACTTACGGGATTATTTGAAAATGTAACTAATCACAGAATTCACAAACGCACCTGGAAAAATTATAAAGTGGTATCACATTTATAATTTTAATGTTGAAACCTTCTCAGTACTAGCTTCTACTTTACATTTAAAAACTTATCCGATATGTACGAGTCTGGATTTCTTTACTTGGGACGATTATAGTATTCTGATAGTACAAACATAGTAAAATAAAGCTTTAATTTATTATTAATACCACTTTATAACTTTTTCTATATCTGTACGAATCCCGAATTCAACATTTTTTTCTTTTAAATCACTTGAGCCCAGCTTCATCTTGAAGCATTGATACATTTTTTTCCTCGAAAAAATGTCTCAGTACAATCGAAAATAATAAAAAAAAAAAAAAAAAAAAAAAAAAAAAAAAAAACGGGCTACCTTGAATAACCTTTGATTTAATTATCGGATCTTCACGTTTTAGGACTCAATGGTTCTAGGGAGTGACATCAAATATGCTAATTAAAAAGTGCAGACTATATTTTGACATTGGAGCACTTAATGTTAAGTTAACTTTTTGCGTATACGCCGTAACTTTTCAAGTGAATTGCAAAAGATTTTTCTCACAATTATAAAATTCGATCATCAAAAAAAATTCCATGCTGGAAATACATTTTAGTACATTTTTATTACTTTTTATTATTTCTATAAATAATAGTGGAAAAAATTTTAAATTGTAAGGTATACAACTTTTTGAGACATGTTCTTGAAAAGCTAGCATTCAACAGCTAGCAAAATCGCGATGCTCCTCAATAAAAAGTTAGGAAAAATCTTGCGAAGTAAATCCGTAAAATATTTCTTTTTAGTGAATAAGGGAAATCTTAGTGATTATATTGGTCAATTAAATATGTCGGGGGGGGGAGCAAGTATTTCTCACGAGTTAGCAAAGGGAAAAAAGTTAAAATATTAGTTAATGTGGACGACAGGATCTGAATATTAAAGTGTGAGAAAGAGCGTTTCGTTTTGAATGATAAATTAAGAAAAATATTTGCAGAAAAGAAATATTATAAAAAGATCAGTTGAAGCTTTTTTCTATATGGGCTCCTGGAAACGCTTACGGCTTTTCTTTCCATTCACAGGGATGTAGGGGGCTGACTAAAAGTGTAAGAAGTCGTAGAAACTCATATTTATTTATTTAATTATTCAATAATGACTCTCGCCATGATTTACATTGCAAATTATTCTTATTTAAAAATGTTATTCATAATTTATAAATTTTACATTGCATTCACTTTCGAAAAAAAAACTAATAAACAATGAACTAGTAATAATAATAGAAACTAATAACTAAACTAATAAAGACAAATAAAAAAAAACTAATAATAATAATAATAAGGCTAGAATAAGTTGTTAATTTTAGTCCTTGTATTAGATTTTTAATATTTATTAACTAGCCATAACACCACTTTTTATATATTTAGTCGCCTGTGGCATCCCTACAATCATCACGAAGCTGTTTTACTTTGAAGGTCCCTGTAGAAATTAAATTAACATATCCTTACTTATGTTCAAATTATTTTTTTGTAATTCTAGTTTTCTCTGGATGTCCGTGTCTAGGTTAAGCTCTGCTTATTGTTTTGAAGTTTTAAAATAAGTATTTATGCTTTGAAACATAAATATTGCTAACATAAAGAAAGAAAAGAATCCAACGACCTTATTAGTTGGAAAATATTAATTTACTAAATAAATACTTAATATATAATCATATACATTTTTCCGTTTTCAATTCATCTGCCATTTTTTACCATTCGAGCACTGTTAAATAAAATGTTTTTAATGCTTTATTAAGTATGAAATTATGAAATGATTTACGTTTTTTTTTTTTTTTTTGGCAAACCTTTCTCAGATTAAAGCAAATTAAAGAATTAAATAAATGAAAAATCTCTTTTTTTTTAGACAGTGTGATTAATTGCTCTCTCAAAAACTAATTTTGCATTCATTTAGTCAACGAAATTACAAAGGAAATCTAATAAATTCACATCTTTAAGTATTCCCATTAAATCTTGATGAAATGGCGCTGTCGATTGATGATTATCGCTTCCACCCAATTAGCCTCTTTCTTTGGACTTTGGAAGAAGACAAATTACAAAAAAAAAGTAATTTTAATTTTTTTTAAGTTCCTATTCATTCTCAGGAGCCTATAAAAAATTATATATTTTTTTTTTCATTTTAAGGTAATGAAAAACTTTTCACTTTTTCTAAAATTATTCTTCGCTTAAACCCACAGGGACCACTTAGGATGAAGAATAGAGCAATTTTCTTTTTTAAGCTTCTAGAACTGCAGTAAATTTTCATTTAAATATAATTATCTTTTTGATTTGTTTCTACGCATTTTAAAAGAAAAATAATTATAATACAGAAAGAAGTAATTCCCATTTCTTTACTCGAGTTTTAAATTTTTTTGTAATTTTTATCTGCTGTCGCTTTGAAGGCCTATTAATAACATACGAGAACTAATTTTGTTTTATCAAGAGAAGTTTCCAAAAAATTTATTGAATTGCTTTCAAACTTAATTTGAATATTCAACTAAATTATACTTAAACTACATTGCTAATAAATGTGACATTTTAACACTTTCGTCACCGATCACGCTTTATCAAGTGACAAAAATACTATGTTTTCGATATCATGTGACGAAAATATGATGCTATTGTACAATATTGCTGAAAATATGATGTTTCATCATGACAATAACACAATATTTATTAAATTTTATATTTTAATACTATATTAATTTTTTTATTTTAATACTTAGGAACCACATTATTTTATGAATTTTAGAAATTATATTTTAAAAAAAATGCAATTTGTGATAAATTATTTAGTGTTTACGTTAGTTCAAACAGCATATTAATGTACGCGAAGTGCAAAAGGTTGAAGTATTCTCACAATAAATAAAGTTAGCAGGAAAATTTAATGTCTTAGGTTTTAAACAAGTTAGCAGGAAAATTTAATGTCTTAGGTTTTAAACAAGTTAGCAGGAAAATTTAATGTTTTAGGTTTTAAACTAAGCAAATCAATATTAGGATTGAAAATACTTTGGTGATCGCGAAATGCCAACAAGACTGTGAGAATCAGTAAAACCATGTAACTGCAACATATTTGTCGTATGAAATTAATAATAAAGTGTTATAAATGGATTTTTGTTTTCCATTAGGCGTGAGAGTATTGAAATAAAAAGTTAACTGCTACATTGGATAAGAAAAGAATAAAATATTTTATGTTCGCTTTTTATAAATTTTAATAAAAATTAACTAGTTGATTTGATTTAATTAAAATTCGGTTAAGAATGATTTAAAAAATAAGTCAAAGAAAATTAAAGAAATTCTAAAAGTTAGGAAATATGTAATGCCTATTGTGGCATCACATATATTTCGGCTGAACGCAGAAAAAAAACATATAACCAAGTACTCAACAGTCTTTCATGTATGTTATAACTGTTAAAGAATTTTGATAGTTATTGTCATTTTATTCTTCCGCAATAAAAGTTAGATAAGGTACTTATCTAACTTTAAATTAAATTAAATTAAATTGTAAGGTTCTTACTAATTTTTACTCTTTTTTTCATGTTTATAATTCTGCTAATTTACCAACTAATATTCTCATATTCCGAAAGATTTTATTTTTTTACTTAGTAGTAAGGATGCCACAGGTGATAAAATATAAAAAGAGATAGAAACTCAATTTATTTTTATTCATTTATTATCTCTTTAATTGTTCCATCGTACTATCACTATCACTTATATTTCAAATTATTCATATTTGAGACAAAAATAATTTTTGAATGAAGTTTCAGTAGTAAATTGTAAAAAGTAAACTGAAACAATATGCTCGAAATCTGCTAATTTCGACATTCTTTTAATAAAACGGGATTCTAAGAACTGGACAAAATAAATAGTGGTACATAAGATTTTCCAAACCTACTGAAAAACGCTAAAACTCATCTTCTATTTGAGAATCACGAAATTTGGGATATTTTTTTTGCACCCATACATATTTCCATTAAATCAAATATTTTTGGTAGCTTAAAACATCTGGATTTAGGTAACTTTTGCTGCCACTTTAATTTTAAAAAAATATACAGTCCTTGGGAACTCCCTAAAAGATTGAATTCTATTAGTCACCACATTTTGCATTTTTAGTCGCCCGTGGCAACCCTGTGATAGCGAAATATCATGTTTTAGCAGGTTTGCCCCAGGTGACAATTTTTGTAAAATGCAAGACGAAAATTCATTTATGTTTATTTATTATCACTTTAATTACCCAGTCTTAACTACCACCATTACATACATTTCAATCAATGCACATTTAAAGCAAGAACATTATTTGCATTGCCTTTCAATAGTTTAAAAAATTTAAAATAAAAAAAAACTTTTCTAAAAACTAGTATAAGTTTATTCCTTTATGACCTGAGAGCATAGGACAATACAGAATAGACGAATCGGTTGGTGGCATTACCAGAGATGCCAAGTTGCTCCGCATTATACAATAGTATTTTCTAGTGGTAGCGAAATTTAAGTTACTTTTAGTTTAGTATTTTTCATTTTAGGTAATTTTTTCACCACTAAATAACAAAAATTATAAGCATCATATAAAATGCAACGTTAAAGCATCCATCTACTGGTTACTATACTAAACAGTAGGCGTAACTATCCTTCTTTACCGAATTTTACTACAAAATTTTATACCACTTTATCAAAACTTTTCCAGAAAGCGGAGCAGTTGGCATCCCTGCATTACGCACCAAATACCGAGGTATCATAAATATCCAGCAACTTTTCTAAAGAAAGTAGCTAATTTTAATCTGTTTCACTAAAAGTCACCAGTTTTTATTAGTCGCTAGTTTTTGTAATTTTAGTCGCATGGTGCAACCCTGCATTCATGCTTAATTCCTGTATTAACAAATTATATTTAATATACTTTTTTTTACTATCCCCATATTTTAAACTTACCACCATATTTTAAACCTGCGTAAAATGGACCAGCTATTTTTCTCTATGAATTATTTGAAGTTGATAGTTAAATTAAGTATTTGTCTATAATATCTTGTCCAGAGTTGTTTTGATACCCCTGGGAAAAAGTTTGATTGAAGCACTCAAAAGTTGGCAGGTATGATATTGGCATCAGTTTTAAAAACTAGCGACAATCAATGAGTAAAGAAGGAAAAAAAAGAGCAGACGTACAGTAAGAAATTTTTTACGGGGAAAATTATTTAATAATTTTTATCAGCATTAAAATACCATCTGGAGATGGTATTTGGTAGAGAATCTCGGTGGAATTTTCCATATTTTTGTAGATTGGAACACTTTTTTTTAAATTTTTTTATTTCCTATGAGCTGCACAATCAGTCTTCCCGATGAGCAGACCTAGTGCGCTCTCCAGAAGTGGTATCCACTCTTCAGTGGCCACCACAATGGGTGAGATACCGTTGGCCATGTTAATTTGGACGTCTTGTTTCTGCCACACTAGATGGCAGCACCGAGACTCTATTTGGATGCTAAAGTGCACTAGGAATTTAATTTTGCCGGAAATGCCAAGGGCCAATAAGGTACTCCAGGGATCTTTTACATGCCGCATAATCATACGACATGGCCGCTGAGGATTTTCTGCATCCCGAAAATCCAGTGTCTGGGCCGGTGATTGAACAAGCAGACTTGGGCTCAGAAGGCAAACGACAAACTAACTGCGCCACCCAGCCACAGATTGGAACACTTAGAGCATACAAAATATGAGTTCTTATCTTTTTGAAGTAAGATATTTTTCATATTTGTTGACGAATTCAAGCTTCCCGAATGTCTGTCAAAATGTTTAAAGTTGTAGCTACAGTATGCTATAAAATATCTTAAAAGCTGATACTTAAATTCTTGATCACCAAAGCATTTGGAAACTTATTGTATACATAGATGCTAACTTCCTTCGCTATGAAAAAAAAATATTTTCTAGTGGTATCGAAACAGTTTAGTAATTTTCAGTTTCAGTTTTTTTTAAGTGATTTTTCACCCACTACACATCAAAAATTCAAAATATGAAACGCAACTTTCTAGCAGTTACCTCGTGGTGACAATCTTAAAGAATGGGCGTCATTATTCTTATTCTACAAAATTATTCGCAACCAATTTATTGAAGCTTACACAGAAAGCGGAGCAGTTTGGGATCCCTGTGCATATATAGTAATCGATGCGTGCTAGATGAATATTATCTAAATTGAATTGGTTTTGAAATTAAGCAATTCTAATTAAAATACATTGGTTAACTTGCTATCACATGAATATTTTTGGCCGGCATTTGAGAACTCTTCAAATTACTGCATAATTAAAACGAAGGCAATGGAAGAATTATAAAAAAAAATAGTCAAACTCTTTCATTTTTGTTTTGTTTATAGCTAAGAAACTGTCTTGTTTATAATTTATAGTTAGCCCTTTGTACTCCGAGTACTTTAAAAGATGTTGAGTTAATATAAGCCCTAAATCATTTAAAATACATTATACAGTATTTCTAAACAATTTTTAAAATTCTTAAAAATAATGTGGCTGCTACAGTTATTAAGGTATACAAAATTTTAATATCATTTAGAATGGTGACTGTTTATGGTGCATAGTGTAAGGCTCGTGAGATTAAGGGATGTATTCGTTTTAAAAAAGAAAAACAGCACAGAACTTTTAAACTTTACAAGTCTAGTTGATCCTTATACCAGCTACGTATTCTGTCGTCCAATTGAAAAAAACTACGCAAATGCTTCACGATTGATTCCGAGAAAAGTGTCTTGATAATTTTTCTCCTTCTATTTCTTGTGCTATAAATGTTGAAATGGAATTTCAAAAAACTGATGAAACAAAATTTATATTTGATTTTTTAATTGCACGGCAGAATACGTAGCGGGTATAAGGATCAACTAGACTTGTAAAGTTTAAAAGATAAAAAGATAAAAAAATAAAATAAAATAAGACGAAATAAAAAAGGACTCACCCTTATGACTTTTTAAATTATTGCCAAGACTTTGCTGTAAAGTTCTATAGCAATATCTTGAAGAAAAATCTTAAAATATTTATGACAAGTATCTGTAACCGATAGTAAATGTGCATATTTTGACGCAAAAACGCTGTTATTTTCAAAATAATCATATAATTTTATTCAAGCAATTTGGATTTATATATTCCACAAAATATGCGAGAGAGCAAGCGAAGTTGTGAAGAGCTAGCTTCTGTATAACCGCTCTAACGATTCAAAGTTTTGAAACAATGCCACACTGTCTCCATTTATCTTTTAAACCTCCGGCCCAAAAACAAAAACAAAGAAATTGAGGAAGAATTAACAAGTTATTTAATTAATTTGTTGAGTATGAATGAAAATTGATTTTTAAAGTATAAAATTTTTTAAACATTTCGAAATTTCATATTTTTTAAATTGAAATCCAAGATAGTGTTAAAAAAATTCATAAAAACTAATTTAAAAAGAATTAGAGTGGATAGAAACTTGAATTGATGCTTTAAATTATGCGTCATTATCTTTCTTTTTTAACTAAAAGAGCTCATCCTTTTTTTAATCAATTACTTGTGAAATAAAGAAACACTCTTGCTTAAAAAAAGTTTTCAAAATTATTTGCTTTAGCTACAAGAGATCCCTCCTTCAATATTAGTTCACTCAAAACAGTTTTTAAACCAAGAATATAATTCTTTTAAATTTTATAAGATTCCGTTTTGTGAGCCTAGATTAAATAAAACAGCTAAAAGGTAAGGCAATTGTATTTTTTACTATATTTTTTAAATACATAAACAGCTTTTTTTTTAAGTTTTTGAATTAAAATCTAATAAAACATTGAAGAAGCTGTGAATACAATGTCATTGATAAGTCTTAAAGGGAGTCAATAGGGTAAATACCAATATTGTTAATTCTGAAATTTTTCGAAGTACCTTTTCTCAGCATTTTAACAAGATATCGTTTCAGTTTTTTTTCCACAGAATATTTTCATATACATGCTTACACTGTGGAAATTGTTAATACATATCTTTGGCAGAAATTTTTAAAAATTATGAACTGAGAGCTTTGAAATTTTTAAAACGTTTCATTAAAAATCTTTCACAACTCAAAAAGTATTCCTGTTAACGATAAAGCATTATCACAGCATATGATCTGCTGTGATGATGCTTTACAGCAATCACACCATACAATCTCAAATATCCCCAATCAATTTCAGAGTGATATCATTAGTAGTTTATTAGAAAAGATATATTGAAAAAGGTCAAATTTAGCACTATTGAATACTATACCTTACACTATATACCCTTTAGCACTATACCCTACCGATTCCCCATAAAGTTAAAAGAAAGTTTCTTTTGATATTTTGATGCAAACATCACTTTTTTTTTAAAAAAAGAAAGAAAACTAGTACTAATGTTTAAAAAAAATTTTTAAATGTATCTTTTTGTTAGAGCTTAAACATACCTAGGTTTTTCTTAAATATTGTTACCCAGTGGTTGATCCAAAAAATAGTAACACTTCTATACTAACACTATGCAATTTTTATTTTTTATTTTAGCAAGAAATGTTTTAGGAGATATTAAAAGACAAAACTTTTGGAACATTTCGAAATATTATGCTTAAAGCTTTTTGAAAGGGGGTCATTTTTATTTATCTAACATTCAGATCGACACAAAAAGAAGATAATAAGTTAATAATTTCTTTCAGCCTTAATACCAGCAATTTTTTAAACTATTTTATGGGTTCGCAGTGCTGTCAACTTTCAATGCTTTTTGGAAAAATTTCTTCCAGAGGTAGCTAAGTTTATGTTTTAATGTATAATTCGCTGTTTTGTGAATTTGATTCAACTCGTTCACGTCGGCGTGATCCACCGGTGGCCCACGCTAGATTGTCTCATCGGGCGGCGCACCGGAAAAAACTGGTAACAAATAAATTTCATTTTTTAGTTTTTGTCCGGGAATAATAAAAATCCATAACTACCAATTGTTTTTAACGGATGCAATTTTTATATTGAATTGCTTCTTCGCCGTGAAAAATTTCCTTACAGTGAATTGTTATTGTTGAGAATAGATTAACTCCTCCCGAATATTATCTAATATTGAAATAGTTCTTCTACCAGTATTTTCTCTTTTCCGTCCCACTTTCAGGCCTGAACACCCGGCGTGAACGTGTTAAAGTTATTTCCCCACCACTACATGTAAATGATTCAAAAGTTCATATGAAACTCCACTTTGTATCAGAAGTCTCAGGGAAAGACTATTAAATTGTACACTACTCTATAAAATATTTTTATAAAAGCGTAGTAGTTAGTAACTCTGGGTTAGTGATATTTAAATAAAGATACCTTTAGAAATGCATATTGTATATAGTGGTATAGAAATGCATATAGTGGTATAGAAAAAAAAAATTACAAATTTTCGCTCAAACTTTTAAGGGAGCTAATTTACAATCCAAAGGCTTTTATATCCCTCTCTATTTTAAAGATTTTACTCATGGCTGTAGTTAGTCGCAATCATAATAAAAGCCTTTGTTTAGTTTGAAATTTGTGACCGGAACTAAAAAAAAAAGGATCAAAAATCACGTTTTTCTTTATTTAAAAAAATGCCCAACAAGATAGTGGGTCGTTAAAAGCAGCTGTAAGTTATTAAAATATAAATACATAATCATTGCTACCTTTAAGAGAACTATTTTCTGTAACTATGGAGAATGCTTAGTAGTTAATGTCTTTTAAATGTAAAACTAACCAAAACAAACAGAACCTCAAATAATGTAAGAATTCAAAACAAAAAAGTATTTTTAATAATGAACTTAATAAAATATTTGCTGAGTACTAGTAAATGTGTTCTTAGCTGACATTGCGCACACGCAGTACTTTGTAGCAAGGTAAAAAGTACCTTTACAAAATAAATAGTTCTGAGTTATTTCATTGGCTAAATTGATGTTTTATACATACTGATCTAATTTGTAATGTGACTCCCACTTTAGTATTTTTTTTTTTTTTAAATATTGCAGGTTTATAATGTCAGTTAAAAATGTTACTCCCCAAATTATTAATAAATTTAAGTAAACACAAATTAATTTCGCGCTAAATAGTTGTGTTGTCAGTATATATTATTGGAATAAAGTTCCCAAAAGTTATTGCAAATTATTGGGTTAATTAATAATCAAAAATGGTTAATTAATAATTAATAATCAAACATAAATTTTTTCTCTATTGAATATTGCGTGTCACAACTCTAATTTCAGATAAGAAAACATAATTTTTTTCCCTCAAATATTAATTTTTATGAGATTTTAATAGAACTAAATCTGATTCAAAAATCTGTCCAAATGTAATGAATAAAATCCACTCTGTTTTATTAAAGTATGAATTGTTCATCAGGAAGTGCATGTGATGTTCATTGGTTTAAACCAAATAATTGTTAATAAAATTGCAAAGTTTAAGATAAATTTTCTTCATTATATATATCGTAAACAATAGAAAAAATCCATTTTAAATTAAAGCAAATTATAATGTGTTTTTAAACATAATCTATATGTAATAATCTAGTTATATTACGACATGCAAGTCTTGATAACGGGCTCCTGTTTTTGCACGCTTGAAACTTGTTGACTGTTTTATATTTGATTATTTATTATTTTATATTTTTTTATTAATTATAAAACAGTCAAAAGAAGCATTAAATATATTTCTTTATTTATTATATATTTATTAAATTTTTATGTATTTTAATATATTTCCAATTTAAAATTTCAGTACTTTTTTAAAATCACCTAATTTAATGCCTTTTTAAAATTCAATATCGAAATTCAAAATATTTGCACTTACCATATGGACTAAATTTGTCTTGAAAAAAAAAATCAAACATTCATTTCTAAATGCGTCGAAAAGAAAATATTTGCAAATTGAAATGCAAGCGAAAAGTTAGAAGATCAGTAATTTTTCTAAGCATTATTCAGAAGGAAAGAACTTTTCACTCACATCATCTCGGATGCAGTTGAGAGGAAGCAGTGATTCGGATGGGATGAGGATGCTTTTGCCTGTTGAGGTATATTAAGTAAAACAGCGCCATCTACCGCTGCTTGTCAGAAGGTCAAGAAAATACGTGTGCACTGACTTTGCTCTGTGATGAGATGACGGACTATTTTATCTACGAAGAAGTGAATAGTATAATAGTGAATAGTATAGTATATAGAAAAAAAATATATGGATCATTTTGAGACTGCTAAAAATAGCATTCATTGGAGAATTAGAAAAATATTCTCGAGGTATTTCTTGATTAAAAAGCCATTAGATTAGATGATCATTAGATTCAAAAACTATACGAATTGGATATCGATACGTTTTAAGTGCTCAAATATAGGCACCCACTTTCAAGACTTGACAGATGTGAATAAAAAGAAACAAAAGGGATTTGAAATAGAAAATTAATATTTACGTATGAAAAAATGAAAAAAAAAAGTGAAAAACAAAAACTAGGAAAACTACCGTAGCCAGGAGTGAAAAAAATATGAAAAACAGAATAAGAAGAACCAATGTGGCCGAGAAGGGTAAATCAGGGTAAAATGCATTTCCACGAGAAAGGGAGAGGTGGTGAGGAACTAAAATGCCGTTAACAAGGAATTCAGAATTCCTATGTATAAACCAATGATCCTGTAAATGGATCAAGCTGAACTGATGCGACTGGGGCAGAAATAATTTTGGCATTGTCGAAATTGAATATATTTCCAAGATTTCAACTATGTGCATCAGTTTTATTTTATAGCCATTGTTGAACAGCCGACCCATCAATTTTTAGTTTACGACTACCAATGTTCAACTCCGTATTTTTGTGATTTTGAATCCAATCCAGAAAAGAAGGAAACTCCCGGATCAGTTATTGGGAGAAATTTGCTTTTGCGGAGGTCTTTTTGATGGAACTTACCCGCATTTAAGTTACATGGAGAGGAAAACCTCCTACCGTTATCCTGACGGCAAAGGGGACTCGAATCTATGATCCGTCTACGAGTGAGGATATTTTTAAGTCAGCCTGTAGTCGATGTGAGCCGGGAGCAGAATTCGTATGGACCAGCCACCTTCTGAGCGAATCTCATATTCCTGGTAGCGGATGTATCTATCGTGTTCCTTAAGTCTAAATTTTAAAGTGCTTCTATTGTTGGCTTATCGCGAATTGTTTTTGAGCGCATGAAACACGTCAACTGTTATTTACTTTTTATGTATTTTTGACGCGAAAGAAGTTTTTAATTAAGTAATATCTTACTGCTTAAGTTTTTTTGAGGGGGAGGGGGGTGTTATTTATTGAATTATTTTTGTAGTCATACATATTTTCTTTAAATTAAAATTGTTTTTTTAGCTTAAAACATCTACATTTATCTCACTTTCATTACCACTTAAAAAAAAAAATCCAAATCGTGGAAACAGGGATCCCAAAAGTCCTCCAAAAATATTGAAAAGGTAGCAAACGACACATCAAAGTAATTTGAAGTTTTCCGATTTTGATAATTTTCATCCGTTGCCACTTAAAAAAAAGACCATTTAAGTAATCATCTGAGACTGCATATAGTTCCATTTCATTTAGCTATCAAATTATATAACTATGCTTTCAAAACAATATAAAAGCTTTTAAAAGTTAAACTCGTCGGACAAGAATTTAATTTGTGCTATTTTTTATAGGCAAAAAAAAGTTTTAACTGCGTCGTTTCAAAAGTAGGAGATGGTGATATTCATTCGCGCTCGGAGCATGGCATTCATTTACTATGCACTTACATGCAAACAGGCTCTCTCCTATATCAGGTAAGGGTAACCATATCATCAAATAAGGGTTTTTTTCTTAACTTGCAACAGAGTATAGTATTAGACTATAAATGCAGAAAAAATTTCAAATGTTTGTGTTGATTAAGAAAGTTTAATGATCAGTATTTAAAAAAGAAAAAAAATGTATTTTAGAGTATAAATGTTGCTACCACATTAAAAATATTTTGCGGTCTTTCAGGAAACCTGTGGGTAACCTGTTCTAATTAAAACGAAACAAATGGCGTTGGTCTGCTTCAATCATAGCTATTAAAGTATAAAATAATTCTTCGTTAGCATTAAAAACTTTTGCATGATTACAAATATTACGATATACAATTTAAATTTGCGTATCTAGTATAGTGGCGTATTTTACTTTACTATATACTTCATACGTACGTATAACGTATTTAGTATAGTAAAAAATGAATGAATATATAAAAAGGTAAAAAAAAAAAAAAAATTGATGACTATTATAACTTTTGAATGACAATATCTCAAAGCATAGTAACAATGTAAAATTACTTAATATCTAAATCTAAATATTATCTAAAATTATTTAATATCTAAAAAAATAAGTTAAATATATTAATTAACTTATTTAATATTATTAATAAGTTAATTAATATATTTAACTAAACTTATTATTTAACTAAAATTATTTAATATCTAATAAAATAAATTAAATTATTAATCTAAAATTATTTAATATCTAAAAAAATAAAACGTAATCGTGTGTTTACAGAACAGCACTTCATCAGGGGACACACTGTCTGTAAACACTCAGGAGCCTTTCTGTTGTTAGTGGCTGAAGCCAAAAGTAACAGTGCTCAAAGCATGTATTACGTATGTATCTCTTAAATTATGTATAAGTGTTAAATGTGACAGTGACAGAATATGCTTATTTTGACCAAAAGCAAGAAACATAACTTTGGCCGATAATTGGTAAGTAGACGAAATTTTAAAAAACTGTCCTTTATATTTTAACCGTTATAATGGTTCAAAGTTTCGTTTCACTATTGTTATTTAATTTATCACATTGCTCTTCATATCTTTTGATAGATTCGTTAAATTATAATAATTCTTTCGCAAAAAGTCGTTAACCCTTGGCCAAAAGGCATTATGTGTTACAATGCTGTAAGGTATGCAAATTTTTGTATAGTCTAATTTCAGATTTTTTTCAAGCCTAAATCTAATTTTTAATGTCATTTGTTTAGTAATATTGTGTATAAAAATTAGTTTGGAAAATTAATAATTGAATGGTTATGAAATGGTGCTTATTTTGTGATTATTTTACCATATTTCGGCACTTTAAACAATAAAATAAAGAGTTAATCTTTTCTAAAATCATTTATTTGCTACATTAAAAAATCCCTTGTTTTAGAGAATTATCAAACATTAAAAACAAAGATCTTATTTTTTTTTTCTATTTGTCATTTTCTTTTTTTTTTAAATTCTGTGTGTTAAATTTTAAATTTTCTTCCATTCCTTGCTTCTCAAGTAACAGTTTCATTAAAAAAAAATGTTTCCCACTGTATTACTACTACTTTTAAATTTGACGGGATTCCGTTTTCCGAATCTAGATCAGGTAAAACTCTTAAAGGTTGGAAAAATTTCAACTTTTACTAAAAAAAATCTACCTAATCCGTAATCAGCATTTTTCATGTTTTGAATTAAATGCAGATGAAATATTGTAGGAAGTAAATTTTAAATGTTAAAAAAGCAAAGTTATTTTCCTCTACGTAGCTACCAACTATCATTCTCGTACCAAAAAAAAAAATGTTTTCTAGTGAAAAAAAAACTTTTTGATTCTCTGAGTATGAACTTTATAAATGTGTCTTGAAAGGATTTTAACCTTTAGGATGTATAAATTAAATAAACATATACGTAAATAATTTCATAATTATTTATATTTATAAATTAGTGGTTCCCAACCCTAAGGCCACGAACCGCTGCCGGGACGCCCAAGGATCATTAATTTTTTTTTCCAGTTTATTTACTGTGGTTTATTTTTCTCGAGTTTGTGCGACTTTCCGTGGACAGGAGGTTGACTTGGAGCTGAAATAAAACTTAATCTAAGATAAACCTAAAACTAAGATCCATCACCTAAAGCCACACCTATATCGTGTATGTAACAGTATTTTTGTTTCAAAGACAAGTTTAAATTCCATTAAATTGAAATTATTTAATAAAAAAATTCTAAAATATTAGCAATCAACGTCCAAACCTACCGGGCCGCGGTAAAATTACCAAACGTTTACCAGTCCGCAGCGATAAAACGTTTGGGGAGGCACTTTTATGAATGACTGAAAAATAAATCTGTTTCTGCTGTATAGACGAAATTTAGTTGAGCAAATTCAAATTAGACTGATATAAATGAAATGGGTGGACCACCAGTTATTATTCTTTTCAGTCTTCTTTTCAGGTATGAATTCTTCCTCTTCAAATTAACCTAAATTCTGAAAATTTCAAATTTTATTTCTCCACTATTTCAGAAACTTTTCGCTGAATGTGTAGCCTTTTTCCTCTCTGAACTTAAAATATTTCTTGAGTACAATTGTAAAATCAACTGTTATTGTTGTTGTCCTAGGCCATTAAGTATAGGGGTGCGATTGTTCTTATTTTTCAGTGGCTCCATCTATGGCCAAGAATTCAATTTCTGCCATATCCACACGTCACACCCGTTTGTACTCATGCATAGATACATTCATTCTTCCACAGATCGTAATTTTGACCTGAACCAGAGGATGATCAAATTCCAATATACTCCTAGAGGAATAATTTGTTGTGAGAATAGAGGACTTCGTAATCCGACAGATTTAACATGCACCAGTCACTTTTTACGACACATGGAGTCTTCGGCAGGCTGTATTCAAGCTCCGGTTCTCACGGACACGAGTCTAGCGTCCTGCCAACGACGTTATACCGGCCCAATTGAACTGTTAAGTCGATATAATTAACTGCTATGTCACAACAGAGAATTTTAACCAGAAAGTGTGAGAAAGGCCAGCAATAGTAATATTTTTATTGCCAACGGTATAACGCTCATCATTTTTAATATATATATTTAAAATACTATTATAATTCATGCTTACCAACTTAGAATCACTTCAGTTCAAACAGAACTTATACTAAACACAAGAGGAGTCTTTTAAGAATTAGTAAGAAGAATCAAGAATTTTACGAATTTAAGAACTTTAAGAATTTCGTCTGTACTTGAAAGTAATCTTTGATGCTTATGAAATCTTTTGTACATGCGTTAAAATTATTTAAGCATGTTTGATTTGTAAAATTTTAATAATTTCACCTGCAATGAAAAACAATCTTACATGCTTTAGGACTTTTTGTACGAGTGTCAAAATTATTTACACGTGTTAGAGCAGTGGTGTTTAAAATTATTTCGAACTAATGAATTGATTTTCTACTGACGTTGTGCTTGCGCAATACTTTGAAATGATTTAAAAATACATTTTGTTGAAAAAGAAAAGTGCTAAGGTATCAGCGCAATAGTTAGGCTGATTAATATTGAAATTCATTTTAGTTTGAAAGATATTACAAATTTATATAATTTTTGATAAATATATAGCGTCCCATATAATTTTTTGATGAACACTATTGTCTTAGTTTCACTGTACAATTAACTACGACTGTGTCTCCCAAAATGTGGTACGCGTACCCCCAGGGGTAGGGGAATAGGGGGTACGCGTTCTTATGCGAAATATCTTACAACAAACGAAAATTTCAAAAAATCTTATTTAAAAGCAAAGCTAGCCATGGAAATTTACGATTACGTATTAGTGGTGTCAACAATAATTAGTGGTGTTAACAGCTAGTTGTGATTTTTAACTTTTGTGCAATATTTTTATAGCGAAAAATACATTAATTTTTTTATCAGTGGTACACAGCGTTACGGAAAATTTAGAAAGGGTACACAAAAGTCGTAAGTTTGGGAAACACTGAGCTACGAAATTAATGACTAATTAAAAATCTTTTTTTTTTTTTTTTTTGGAGAAAAAAAAATACACGAGATCGTAGTACGAGAGATTGGGCTTTAATGCCGTTGAACCAAAAATCAAATAATAGAGCATGAAATTTTTGTTTTCTCTTAAGAACACTGATAAATATCTTGTCTCAGGAAAAGAAATCAGACAGCGTTCAAAATATAATAGATTATTTTCCCGACCATTTTGCTTTAAGATTTTTGCGAACTAAAATATAATTAAGCTAACCACTTAACACTATTAATCTTAAACTTTGTATCAAAATAATTTCTTTTATTATTCAATATAGAAGTAAAAATTTAAATTCAGAATTCATTATTTAATAAAGGAATAACTGACCTCGAAAAACATGAACACTAAAAGGATGTTTTAATCTACTTCAAAAACTTCCAGTTAAATTTTGATCAAAAAATTATTTACTAATTAAAATACACTTAAGAACAGTTTCTTGCTAATTAATAATCTTCAGTCCTAGAGATTAAACTTTAAAGAGTTTCTTAAAAATGTAGTGAGAAAGCCCTTATTACATTATTTTAATTTGGTGATCTAAAATGCTTTTGACGTAAACTACAGAAAAGAAAAAAAATCTCAAAATCGTGCATTAAAAATTAAATTAAACTAATTTATCTTCTTCAAAATTAATTACTTTTTTATATTCTAAATGATCATTGAGTTGAAAAATCTTACTTTCATGTAATAATGTAATAAAAAAACTTTGTTTATAATTAAATCCATCAGTATCTGAAAAATTTCAATAAACATTTTTTTAATAATTCCGTAAAAAAAAAAAAAAAAAAAAATATGTACATAAGTTTAATGTATGCTATACCTCAAGTATCAGACTTTTCAGAGCTTAATTGATTGATCACCATTTTTAATGTTTATTTTATTCCACTTTTTTACAGATAAAAACACGAGGCAAAAAAAAAAAAAAACTTTTTCATTATTTGAAGTAGTCTCTATTGACGGTAAATACGTTGGAATAACAAAAAATTGCGTTAATATTCATTGGATATTTTTTTTAAATACATATCCGAGAAAATTTAAGAAAAAAGAGGCTTAAATGATGAGATAAAAAAATCCTGTTGTCAGAAAAATGTTCGGTATATTTTGGCAGGTTAAAAATAGGGATTTTGAAATAGCACGCATGTTTATTACATTTTTAATGACAGTTCGAAAATTTAAACTGTTTATAATAAATTTATTGATTATTTGTTGCCACCGTTTTATCTGTTTTAAATTTTAAAAAAACAGCCAATCATTGCTGAGGTTCGAATCCCAGCAATGACTGGTCGATACGAGTTCCGCACCCAGCTCGCAACGACCACAGTGTTGACTTAAAATATCTTCTGTGGTAGATAGAATTTAGATGGGTCCCGCAGTTGATTGATCGTTAAGACACGGCTCCCAGCAGATCACCGAAGTCAATCAGCATTGGCTGAGGTCAGTGTAGGGATGGGTGACCACTTCGATCAGTCTGCGCAGGGACCGAGGTTGTGTGGTATTGGTCCTCGTTAAACTGTTCTACTTAAAGTGCTCGACTTCGCTTGCAGGTCGTCGTGCTACCGAAGCGGGGGTGCCATCCTCTCTGCAGAGGATCAAAATTGTGATGGTATGTCTTCGGATCATTCTCATCGATGTTTCCTAGACCATCGCCAATAGCCGACTGCGTACCTTTAATGCAACGTAAATGAACTACAACAACAACAACAATTTGAGAGAAAATTAAAATTAAATAGAGAGATTAAACAAACAAATTTAAGAGAGAGAGGAGGTTTTTCTGGCATACTGCCTCGCCTCCCCTGGAGGTATTACCCCCGAGCTTCATAGGTGCACAGCAGCCACATAGACTCAGAGATATAGGACAGATACATAATAAATGCCCAAAATAAATATACAAGTATTTACAACTATTTACAAAATTTACGGGACAAGACTCCATCGGATAGGAAAAAGGCGGTTGCCGGGCTATATTTTATGTTGTCTTTGATTAGCTCAAAATCAAAGTTTTTAAAGTAGTTGCACGTATGACAAGTGATTGCATCTCTGAAGAAACTTGCACATAGTTCAGCTATGTGTTCGTCTATTTCGTTGATTTTTAACTCTCTTCTTAGATCCTTCATTTTCATGGATCTGGGTGCTCCAGTGATGTATCTGAGAAATTTATTTTGAGTTCTCTCCAGTTTCTTCTTTTGAGTAGTAGTGGTTGTGCTCCATGCAGGGGCTGCGTAGCTGATGATCGGTCGAAGGCATTGGAGGTATAGGATTCGTTTTGTTTTGAGTGCAAGTTCTGAGTTATAGCTTAATATTGGTTTCAGAGCTCAAGAGAGTTGGAATTAAGTGACTTTTCATAGAATCTTTCAAATCATTTACAATTAGTGGTGTGAAAACTAACTTTTTTAGCAAATTTATAAAGGAAAAAATAATACATTAAAGAGTAAACTTAGCTACCACTAGAAGAAATTTTTCCAAAGAGTGTGGGAAGTTGGCAAGCCTATAGGCACATATTAAGGACTATATATACAGGGGTGAAAGCGAGACGGAAAAAAGAAAAGGCTGGTAGTGAAACCTTTTCAGTTATAGCTAGCTTTGGGGAGGAGTTTACTTATTCTTTTTTTTAAATTATTCAGCAGTATCTATTTTATCTTCGAAAAGAAGCAGTTTCATATATATGCTAAAATTTTAAAAGAAAACTTGATAAATACATATATTTTATTTTTTTCGTTAAAAATGCTGGAATGAAATGTCTTACGTACCAGGTTTTTCTCTTTTCCGTCTTGCTATATAAGGGCTTTCACCCATGATATATATAAAACAATAACATTTGTATTATATATATAATTCTTATAAATATTGCAATATTTATAAGAAATAGAATGATTTCATAATTACTGGTATTAAATCTAGAAAAAAATGTTTAAGTTCCAACGCTCATTTTGGTCGAAATGGGGAAAAAGACGCCATTTCTTACGACGTCAGGCATATTTTTTTTAAAATGTGTTAACAGTTTTACCACGCAAATTCTTCTAAAACATTCTCGCTGTTAATAGAACAATTGTTTACATAGAGGGTATAGAAATGTTCCCATATTTTTGTCCAACCCCTGTATTTAATATTAGTTATAGACTTAAATGTCATAGTATGAAACTCAAATTAACCAACCTATTATTAATTGTATTTTAAAACGCAGAGAATTTTCTGTAACAGAAAAAGAGTTGATTTAGAATCTTGCAAAATATTCGGGTCTTTTTCTAAACTTCAATATCAAATGTAATTAATTTATCTCAGAATATTTTTCCTTGACATTTAAATTTTCTGGCTACTAACTGAAAATTTAAATTTTCAGTTTGTAGCCAGTGTCCAGTAGATGCTAATGACTTAGTAGCATTCCCCCCCCCCCAAACTTAATGACTCGGTGACCGATGTCCATATGTCCTTTTTATTTAATAAACACTTTTGGCAATTTTTTTTTATTGATTGGATTAAATTGCATTTTTTAAAACAAATTCATATTAAAAATTATCTCTGACTATAGAAAAAGTTTATTTAACAATAGAAATAATACAAATATGTGAAACAATTTAGTTAAACATACTAACTTTAAAAATCTTTATTCGAAAATATTTGGGGAAGCAAAATATATTTAATGCATGCATTACAGCTTTGATATATGTGAGCTGTTAAAGATCTCTCCTTTAACACGAATCTTTCCTTTCCTTTTTAACACGAATTCTCCTTTAACACGAATTGATGGATTCTGAGGGATCAGAATTTTGAATGGAGGTATTAGATCAATTAAAATTCGGTTTTCCAGTCTTTCTGCATTGATGTACGTCAGCCATTAAATAATTATCGAAAAAAATAAAGGTAGACAAAGTGACCGGTTGCTTATTTCATTTAAGTTGTCGCTTTTTTTTTTGTTTTTGTTGATTCACCATGTGGCGAGTTTTTGTTTTCAGGTCTATAATCATTTGAAGAGCTAAGAAGAGGACGCAGTAATGTGGCATTTTAAGGGGTTCAGGAAAAATAACATAAATGGGTCGCTTTGCTTTCACTTTAATTTTAACATAACAAATCCACATTAGTTTCGAATATGCTTGCGTGATTTTTTAGTTAAAAAAGACAAAATCTTATTAACCTCACCTTCAAATGAATCTAAAATACCACTTTCTCCCCTTTTTATTCTGATTGAAACCACCTTGAAAACGTCACTTACCTGGTTCATAAACTCAGATCTTTATTCATAAAATATTTCAATTCTAATTATCGCCTACATGTTGGCACCTGCTGCCGATCGCAGCACCTTTTGATCTAATATAAAATATCCTTGAACCTGAGACTGGTCACCCATTCATCATAGACTTCTAGCGTTGTAGTGGTAGACATTGTCATGGAAATATGAAATAAAAAAAAGACAATATTTCTACTATATACATAAATGACATTTTTTTTCTTTTTTTTTATTATCTTAAGAAAGATGAATCACAACAGAAGCAGACTGCTATGGGTCGTGTTCTGATGTTTTCTGTTAACATATCAAATTGTAACATATCATCAAACTTGGTTTCGATGCACTAATCGGCCGGTAATAGATTATAATTGATGCTTTTATAGGCGCTGTAGATAGATTAATAGATTTTTCAAAAAAACAAGGCTTGCCCCAAGGTACCAAATAACTTCACTATTTTATCACTGCATGCTTATAGCTCTGTAATCGATAATAATTGATGCTTTTGTAGGTGCTGTAGTCGTGATCATCGACACTACGTTCGATTTTAATCATCACACCCTAATAATTACTGGCGCTGCAGTCACATTCAGTGACGCTGCAGTTGCAGCACGCACAATAACCAATTACTTCTTCGCACCCATTTTATTATTTTGTAATCATGTCTTTTATCTTAATTTCTTCTTTTATTTCATAATTAAGACTACTGCAAGAATAAGAATCATTCGATGGAGAGAAAAAAGGCCTTCACGGGGAATAAAAGGGCTAAATGACCATGACTGTGACTAGATATAAAATAGCTTTACTACAAGCAACACATTCTCTTAT
>OX421978.1:83161133-83233633 GCA_949128135.1 Parasteatoda lunata
TTAATTTCTGCAGTTTTAGAAAAAACATGTTGCCTAATGGTAGCTAAAATGTTGTTTTAGCATTTAAAAGAAATTTCTGCACCAGTACACTGTGGGCCAGAAGACCATAATCTTTGACCAAAAGTCAAAATTAAATTTTCAACTAAAATATGTTTAGTCAGTTTTAATATCGCCCAAATTAAGTATTCATAATCATTCCAAATATTATAAATTTTTTTGGACCGACGAGAGTACAATGTAATGAAAAATATCTAAAATGTTTTTTTCTTTTTTTTTTAAATTTAACTTTTAAATTCATATTTCAGAAATATATATAGGCATTTCACCTTACTGTGGCATTTTTATCAGAGTAATTAATCTGAAATTATAGTACAATTTTTCAATTTGTTGAATTAGTTAATACTCCTGACAAACTTATAGTTTATATCTTATCATTTGACATTTTACAATGTTTGAATCACTTTTGAAACTTATCTCCAAAAACTTCCACCAGGTAATTAGCTAAACTTTTTTTTTTGTTGCTTTCTTTGATGTTTCTTCTTTCGAAAAAACCTGTCCCTATTTTCCCATATTGCAAAGGTGGACTGAATATACCGAAAAACAAAAATTATGTTTTTTTTACATGTTTTCGCGTTATTTTGTAATTAATTCGCGTTATATAATAAAATTATATAATTAGATTATATAATATAATCGGAAATATAATTTGCTTTTCATTTTTAATATAAAATTACGAAAATTATTATATTTTCATCGCTATATTTAAGTATTTAAACGTACTATATTATATATATATATTTTTTTTTTTTTTGCTCACCATATTTCAGCCGCCATTTTTTTTGTTGGTATTTTTAGTGCATTTCAAAATTTCAACTATGAATTCAATTTACCTCCACATAAAAAACCCCAAATTTTGAAACAAATTTTATCGAAATACAAATTTTGGCCACGAAACCTTGGATGCTGGCCCACTGTGCAGTACATATAAATTATTTACACTTTCATAGAAGATAAACTAGACAAATGTTCAAGTTTAGAAACAGGGCAACTAACCACTACTCTTTTTGCAAAATATTTCACTGAGAGGCAGAGAGCCAAAACCTGAAGTTTTGGTTAATCTTGCAAATATTTTTAAAGTGTCACCATGAAAGAACTGGAACATTAAGAATTTTTATGATATATACTTTTCAAACATTTATACGTGGTGGTATTGAAAATTACATTAAGCCAAATTTACAAAACGAAGAATCAAATATTAAAACAAAAACTTTGCTTCAAAACATAGAATGTTGTCATCCCTGTAAACCAACATGCCAATATTTGTGCTCTTCAAAAAAAAAAAAAAAATTCCTAGTGGTAGTACTATAGTAGTGGTATAGTGGTTAGTGGTATTGATAGTAGTGTGACGCTTATAGTAACTCAAAATTAAAATAATCCTGGGGCTGTCCTGGACCTAAAGGGTGATATAAAACTGCAGACAGCTATCACAAGACTAATCAGTGGTCATACCCGCGGTCAAACATTTGTTCCGGGTCAAAAGGCTTTCCCTGTGCCTAAAATGTAATGCGCACCAGGCTACACCTGATCATTTGCTGTCCAGCATGGGACTGGAGAGAAATTTTATTTTGGAGGATCCGGCGATAGTACTTGATTTTCTGTCGGTGAACGGTCTTTTGGACTTGGTCTAGCCTTGTTCTGGGTCAAGTGGAATAAGTATCAACAACAACAGCAAAATTGAAATCGCGAGAAAGGGCTAAAATTGGATTTCTAGAACATCTCAAAGTCTTTGATTAAATAAAACTACCGTGGGAAATCTCTATCGGCAAATAATAGTAACTTAAATACGTATAGAGTATTTCAAATAAACATACTTTTAGGTTAAAATCTTACAATGTCACCGACATCGTGGGATTAACCCCATCATGGGACTAACTCGAAAACACCATTAACTTTTGGGCTTGACCTTTCCACAAATTTGTACCTTTTATCACGCAAAAAACAGCGATATAAAAGCAGCCGAAGGAAAAGGGTTAGGAGAGCAAACAATCAGAGTCCACTCTTATAAACACCATGAATAAACTTGGTAAGTCTCTCTCTCCATCTATTCTAAAAGAATGTTTAAACTAATATGTTATAGTGCTAAGTTGGTTATATCGTAAAAGCTAATGCTAAAATAGTTTAATTATAAATAAAATATTATTTGCTTAAATTTAAGACGAGTAAATTTCCTTTATTTAATCGAATTACAAAAACTATATGATACGGCCTAAAATCGCCACAGTAGCATAGTGGTGCTACTGGTTGTCTAAGATAGATACTCAGCAAGACATTCGTCTGGAGCTGTGGCGGTGACTATGGTAACGAGGTAGGATTATTTCAAGTAGGGGTGCGGGGTCCCTCATTGGGACTGGTTTCGGCGCGAGAAAAGGAGACCTTTTCATCGAAGCTACCCTTCCTAAAATGCCCTCTTCTTGTTTCCATAGCACCAGACTGCCGCAGACTTAGTGGCGGTCAGAGTATCTATCTTAGTACAGTGTAAGAGGTAGTGATAGTAGTATAGTCGTGGTCGAATGTTAGTGGTAGTGATAGTTGTATTGAATAGATGCTGTATAACAAACTTCATGATAATTTACTTCAATTTTCATGATCATAATTTAAAAAACACAATAAGAAAACCAGACGGTTTTACTTATGTATGATTAAACTATTTGAATTTGATGGTATTTAAACATGTGTTTTAACAAACTTATTAAAACAAAAATCACGCATGAATGAAAAAAAATTTTTATTCCATTAAACATAAAACTAGAAGCTTCCGGATAATCCGGAAAAAAGGGTAAGAATGTTGAACGCATTTCAAAAAAAAATTTTTTTTTCAAATCAAATTATATGTTTAAATTTACTACCACTAAAAGAATTGTTTCAAGCGAATCTGAAATGTCGTTAAGTATGGACAAAATAAAAAAAAATAAGAAAAAATAAGTAAAAATAAAAACATTCAAACCATTAAGAATGAGAACTTTGGACCATGCTGATCCAGACAACCATTTGGACCTTATGCACAACCGTGTTGACTTGCTTACGTCCCAAAAATGGAACATAAGCGTGGAAGCAGTTGATGTAGGGTAAATGTTAAAACTGAATAATTTAATTGAGAATTTGAATAGTACTGAAAAATAAATCTTTACTACTATTCAGCTTCTTTGCCGCATATGTTCCATCATCGCTTAAATTGGGAGTCTTCCTAAAAAATATGAGCTCATCGATTTATTCCTTTAAAAAAATTATTTGCACAAAAATTTCCTTTTTCATTTGAAGACCAAATAAAAGAATTTTCTTCTAAGTTTATTAGCTTGAAAGGATGGAACTTCCATGGATTCCACTTTTATTATGCCTTTAGAAAGTTCTTATTCCCATTAAAATACGTCTAGATCGTAAAATTCTGAATAATTTTTATTTTTTTACTCCTTTTTAGAAGAGTTTTTGATGATTAGTTTTATGAATAAATAAGTTTAAATGAAGACTTTTATTTTTTTACGATTAGCTGAAATGCATGATGATATTCTCAAGAAATTTAATTGCTATCATTGAGTCAATAAAAAAGCTAGCTGCTTTAAATTTGCTTTAAATGAAGGATTGAGTTATGGAATATGTTACGAATTGATCTCATTATCTTTTATTTAAATACCAATTTTAATAAAACAATGTGTATTAATAATGATCTGAATCAAATAAATCGGAATAGTAAGTAAATATTTATAAAAGAAAACTCTGGTATTAATGGTTCATTTATTAATTGGAAGTGTAAAGGGATAAAAAAACACAAAAAGTTTATTATAAACGTCTTTATTTTATACTTTTATTATCAAAGAAAACAACTTAATGATTACTTTTTTTTTAATTGTAAAAATTTTTTTATATTTACACGACTGTTTTTACAGAAAAAAAATTCCTAACTGTTTTTAAATTTTATGACCATTTATTAAATATAAAATACAGTTTTTTTCGGAAATTCATTCTGATACGAAAGATTTTCTTATACAAATCCCCCTTTTTAAGCTCGAAACTATGTGTGTATCCAACTAATCAAAATTTACTTCATATTTTTTTGTTTTTATAAAATTATTTTAATAAAATTCCTAAGATAAATTAAATAACAAATTTGGAATATCTGTATAATAGTTATAATAACAATGCATTGAGTTACTTTAACAACTGTAAGATTTCACAATTAGTTGCATCAGTATTTCTCATCGAGCTTTTATATTCGAAATAAAATGACCCAGCTCAAGAATAAAGAATTATATTTCGCTAATAATCTTTCACGCTATTTATAACATTCGTTCCTTCTCGAAAACCATAATTCAGCTTATTTTATTCAATATCATCTTATGCAATTTCCAAAAGCAATTAAGAGGATGATTAGAAGCTGCTCCAGACTTGGGAATTCAGTATAATTATTCATTAAACAATATTTTAATCCATTGATATATGTAATTAAATTAAGTTTTCTTTTTCACATTAAATATTTCAAATTTAATTTGTATAGTCTTTTTAGATTAGTATATTCGCTGCAGCAAATGAACTTCATTAAAAATGTCGTAGCTTCACCTAAAAAACTCGATTGTTTACCAAGAAAAATTGAAAATTCTGGTTTAAATAATTAAAATTAAATTTTTCTTTAGTTAAATATCAGCATTACTACAAGGTATGTTTAATAACGTTATTCTTTAACCAGCATGATGAATTAGTTAAAACATTTTACAGTACTAAATTTCTCAATTAACATGCTATCTCTCGAGACAGCTGAACACAGGGGTCGGAAAAAATAATAAAAACACTTTTATACTAATTCAGTTTTTCATATTTTTCAAGAAAAAATATTAGATTTTAAAACTTTAGAAGTGCTTATTTCATGCGTTTTCTTATACATATCAATAAAGATTAAAGCTTTTAGAGGTTTAAAGGACTAGCAATATCTTACGAACGAAAAACAATGTTTTTGAACACCCTATGCAAAAAATATAGCGATAAGCTTGTAGCTTATATCAATTACGTTGGTTATTATATGTAATTAATTGCACAAAATGTTGTAAATCTAGCTTAAATATTTATGGAGGTATGGACATTTTCATTAAAAAAAATTTATTGACGTTTCCTTACTATAACTGAATAAATAATCAATAACAGTAAAAAAAAATTTCGAGTGATTTTTAACCAATAAAAATAAAATTTGAAAACAATCTGTTAAAAATTGCGCAAGATGTGAGTATTTAAAGTGATTTTTTTTTATGCTATGCTTATACGAAAAACATTTAAAAAAAATTATGATTTTGTAATGTATCATATTTGGTAACTAATGAAAAAAGACTGATTTGAATATCTTAAAAAGTTTCTATCTATTTTCAAAATAATTGTGTTCATTTGGAAAGAAAGCTTTAAATCGTAGGGGAATTTACATGAATTTAATTTTGTACAAGATTTGTTAAAAAGGACATCGCCATCATATAGGACCACGTCTTATTATGTTTTATTTCACATGTCTTATTTTATAATAACATCACATCCTGTTGTTCGGATTATTATTTTTCTGTGTTATCATTTTTTATTAAATTTTGCTTTACGTTACAAAATGGTATTTATGAAAACACCTTATCATTTAGAGCTTTAAATAAAAAGGGCAAGAGCTATTTAGAAATTTGGTAGAAAATGTTGACATTTCCCAGGTATTAAAATCAGACTTTTTTCATAAGCTATCAAATATGATTCTAATGAAACACGATTCTTGTGAGAAAAAAAAATAATTGTAACAGTTTTCCGCGCACGCGTAGTATGGAAAGGAATACTTTAAATACTCATATCTTACGGATTTTTTAAACTTTTTTTTAAGTTTTAAAGGATATTTAAATTAAAAATTACTCTAAAAATTTTGTTTACTTTTATTGAATATTCTTGCAGTTATAGTAAAAAAAAAATATGTCTGATGATAGATTTATTCCACTTAGTGATATATTTCAGCCTCTAACTAGGACATCTCTAAAAGAATAAACATATTCATGTTTACAACTTCTTGCGTTGGTAAAATATAGTATATCTGTAATTTTTGATAACTTAAGTTAACCTCCGTTTTTGTTTTTAGCACGCGTTTTTTAATTCAGTATTTAAGCCATGATCTTAGCAAGAGTAAATTTAGTATTTAAATTTTTCTCCAGATTTGTCTGCTTTGAATTTTTCCAACATTTTGTAACGATGTTGTTACTATGACAGCGAAACGTTGAAACAGAGAAATTGTTGCTGTAGTTCATTTACATCGCTCTGGAGCTGCACAATGGGCTATTGGCGACGGTCTGGGAAACATCCCTGAGGAAGATCCGAAGACATGCCATCACAATTTTGATCCTCTGCAAAGGGGATGGTACCCCCTTCTGTAGCCCGACGACAAGCACGCGAAGTCGAGCACTTTACTGTAGAACAGTTTAACGAGGACCAATGCCGCACCCCCTCGGTTCCTAAGCAGACTAATCCAAGTGATCACCCACCCGCACACTGACCGCAGCCAGTGATGCTTGACTTCGGTGATCTGCTGAGAACCGTGTCTTAAAGATCAGTCCACTACGGGACATTGAAACAAAGAAAGAAAACAGTTTTTAACATTGCATGCAAACGACTGAATGCAAAGAAGTGAAAAACATCGAAAAAATGATCCAAAAAATAATAGCTATCTACAACAAAAAAAAAAAATCGATGCAAATCTAAGGAGCCATTCAAAAGATAGAGAAAGCTTAAGCTGTAATGAAGGCTGGCAATAATGGAATATCGTATTTTTAATATGATAACTATAAGTAACACTAAATACTGCACTGTTAACTAAATGACACTGCTAAGAAGTGAAAAAGTGGTTATAGTTTAGAAACCAAACCAATAAAAATTTGCATTCTGTAAAAATAAAGCTTGATTCAAATCGGTGCTCCCGTTTTCGAACTATTTACAGACATACGTACAGATTTTTGCTTTGATTTAAAGGGAGAAATGATATCAAAATTAAAGATCTTACAGCTGTTTCTTGGTTGAATAAACTTAACAAAATATTATTTGTAACAAAAACAGATGACAATTTAAAACAAAACTACATGACTTTGTAATTGCGTAGAAAAGTCTGAAAATGCGTTTAAATTTTTTATAATAGTGAACAAATATTTACAGAATATTTAGGAGCTTAATTGAATGCCTTGGGTCAATTTCAATACTACTCTATTCCTTATTTGATTTTCTATTTCATTACCAGATTTAACAATGTTAGCGAATTTATCTCATTGAATTTTTATCTGGCTAAAAAATATCCACAATTAAAAATTTAATATAATTATAAAAATTATACTACTTTTTGAAGTAGTAAGGACATTTTTATTTTCGTTAGAATGCAAAAGTTGACCACCATATTAGCGACATTTTTTAACACGGAAACCAGTAATTTAATGTATATTTATTGACGTTTCGTTTCCTTTTTTGACGAATCTATCACTCTTCCAAAAAATCGAGAGATTGGGAGGAGCTAATTTCCATCATAAAAAGCCAAAGGAAACTTTTTGAAGTCATTAAAGTAATCAAATGTTATTATTGCTCTTTTATTCCAATAAAATATATTCAATATAATGTCCAATTTAATTAGATACTAATATATAATTTAGCTGGAAAATGCAATGTAAAATCTCTACAATAATAGGTATTTCAGAGAGAGATCGGAAAATATAAGGTATTTCTATAGAAGATAATGATCTTTAACATCACCAACTAAAGGATGATGGGGAAGAAAATAAAGGATAAGTACTATTTCCATCTAAGGTTTATCGGGAACAACTATAAGAAAAAGCATATGAAAAATATCGACATCCGCACTAGTGGTTAATGACCGTACTCAACGCCATCTATCGGATGAGAAATCTCCGATAGCTATAGAGAAAAAGTTCTTTCTCTTTTTGTCGATTAGGAGAAACAGAAGAGAATGCTTTGGGATCTGATATGGGCAATTTAGATTACTTTGTTTCACTATTTTGTCTTTAAGAGCCAAGTTGCTTGTATTAGTTTTTATTTATGATGTGGGTGTTTATAAAGTTGTAAAATTCTTCTCAATTATCGAAATTTTTTTGGAGTTAATATTGAAATTAATGTTATAAGCATGGGTTATATCTTTTTATAATCAAATTGTAATTTTATTTTTTTAAAAAAAAGTTTTATTTCCAGTGTAGTTTTAGTTTGATATAATAAAGTAGTTTTACTTTCATTTTGATGTGAATGTAAAGGAAAGTGAGGTAAAACCGAGTATATAAGATTCGAAGACCTGTTTGAACTAAACTGTTAAACCAAAAAACTCGTAAATATAATCAAGACATTTATCTTTTAGATGTGTAAATTAAATCATTCCTAAAAAGTTGTTGATGTTGAACTTGTTTTATAAATAATTTATTTTGTAAATGATTATTTTTTCCTAGAAGACGTCAAATCACCCCCACTATTAGGGTAAAACAGGGTACATGCGCTAGTTCTATGAGAAATTTTGAAATAAAAGGATTTCAATGAAAAAGTAGCACACGTTTTAATTTTATGACATTTTAAAAAAATTATAATGTAATTTACAATAGGGGGGGGGACAACTACCCTGGATCTGTGGACTTGAAAAGCCTGACCAAAATGCCATCCAAAAGTTATCGTGCTTATTAATTAGCTTTTTTTTAAAGAAAATTGCAGAGAAATATTTATATCTATATAAAAACTACGATTTTGCATAAGAGGCTTTTCAAAAAGTCTCTGAAATATGAAAATAAAGCTTTTTGTGCTTTTAAGTAGAGGCCCGTAATGAATTTTGGATAAAGTTTGATTTGTTTTATTGTTTGATATCGGATGTGTTTTAATGGCCCCAGTATAGATGCATCATAATGGGGGAGGAGCAAGGCAAGATTGGATAGAAACAAAACAGTATATTGCTACTATAGGACTAAAACCTTATTGTTTGTTAGGGTATGAGTGTTTAGTAACCGTACAATAAGCTGGACAAGAATATTTTTCATAACTGCAAAGAATAATAAATAAGACTAGTTCAATAACAAAAGAACATTAGAGAGTTGAAATTGTAAAACAAACTTATCTACACTTACGCATTTTATTAATCAACAACAGCAAGCCAATATGAAATGTTGTAAAATGGTTACCTGGTTAGTAAAATGTAGTTAAGAGTTTGTCCCCTAGATGGCAGAACTAATTTCGTCACAATCAATTTACCCGCCTTCCCCCACTCTACCCTATATAATATAAAGTAAAACAATCTAGTAACAGTTAACTACCAGCCAAACGGGTTCGGAAAGTTCCTCCGCGACTATTTCAAAACAAACGGTATGATAGTTACAATGTGGTTAGCCAACGCCTCCTATAACTGAAAGCCTCCACACGGTTTTTTTATAGGTAGTCCGATCAGACGACCACTGTGAAGGATATTCACTTTCCGAACGAGTCACTTAATACAAAATCTAGTTAAAGTAAGAAAGTGGTAGCAAATATATGACTAAAAATTTTTTTTATTTATGAATATTATTGGTTTGCCTTATTCACTTGTCAACCACTACAGATTCAATTCTCAAATATATATGATGAGTTTCTCTCAATTACTTTTATAAAAGGTTTTGGGTTCATGCGCACAACTGGTTCACTTTTTAAATAGTCTGCGCGGACTACTTATTAAAGACCCTGTGGAGGCTTTTTGATGTAGGAGGTGATGGGTTAGCAGAGATGCCAACTTGCTCCGGACAGCAAATATATATTTTAAAGTGGTAGTTTATCAATTGTGATTCTTGATTTAATAAATTCACTTTAGTAGATATTTATCCACCACTATTTCTAAATAATTCGCAAGCTTATATGATTCACCACTTTCTAATAAATATGTCATGGTATACCTTTTATAAAGCAAGCAAAAGTAGTCAAATATTTGCAAAATTTACTTTGTAGTTATTTACCGTTCTTTTAATTATTTTGGCGTGTCCGGAGCAGTTGGCATCTCTGGGTTAGCTGTGTACACCTGCCACCCTAGACAAACTGTACTTATTTTATAACCGTCGTTAAACAGCCGAGACAAATATTGGGTTTACCACTTCTAATGTTTAACTCCGTAGCCTTATAATTTTGAACCTAATCCAGAAGACAAGGAAACTCTTGGATCAAGTATTGGGAGAAGATTGCCTTTGTGGAGGACTTTTTGATGGAACTAGCCTGCATTTGCGTTACATGTAGAGGAAAACATCCTCGGTTAGCCTGACGGCAATGGGATTCTAACACATGACCAGTCTAACACCGAGGATATTTTACGTCAGCATTTTGGTAAATGCAAGACAGGTGCGGAATTTGTATCTTCGAGCCATTGCTGGGATTCCAATCCGGTTCACCTCATAGGAAGGCGAACGCTTTATCCCCTGAGCCACCACGGTTTCATTGTACTTATTTATCTGTAGAAGGATGAGTTACAAGCCATCCCCAGGCGCTAAACAATGATGCTTTAAAGTGCTAGATCCGTGCTTTAGTTCCCATGCCAACCCGGTTAATATATTTTCTTACCATAGAATGTTTGCAGCCACATTTAGATTTTTCTCGAATTGAGATAATCTTCAGACAAACTGATAACCTATGGTAGAAAGAAAACATGATTTATAAAGTACTTCTTTGAAATTGGCCTTATAGAATATGTGATGAAGTATAGGGAAATTAGTAAGCAATTAATAGTATAAGGCGCTTGAAAAGTTTAAAAGTTTACAGCATTGTGCAGGGTCAAAAGTAATGAAATTTTGAAAAATAATATTTTCCCTGGCTAGACTTCCACCTTAAAGTGTGTTTATATAAACTAATCTATTCAAATATAAGACAGAAAAAAGGGCCATAGCGGCGACTAATAAGATATACCTTATATGCCCTTACCTTACTTTAGATACCCTTACCTTACTTTATATACCCTTACCTTTTATACCAGGGGTGGCCAAGCTCCTTGCTAGTCGAGCCATTTTGAAAAATTTGAAATTTTTTGCAAGCCGCAATTAAATACATATTAAAAAGGTACGCAAAAAAGGTATCAAAAAAAAATTTTTTTTTGACAGAAATTATATTTATTGAAGACATACCTGTATATATATATATATAAAAGTACAAAATATGTGTATTGAATTTAAATATTAAAAATTAAACACATTTATTTAACTTCTCATTATAGTTCTTTAAAATTTGGTGAAAAATTGGTGACAGCACTTCTCAGTAATTCTTTGAGATGCTGGTTAGTTAATACTGATCGGTGTTTGGATTTCACGAATTTTAAAATGGAATAAAATGATTCACATAAGTAGATTGTTCCGAATATTGAGATAATTTGACTAGCAACCTTTTTAAATTCAGGATACTTCGATTCTACTACAAATTTCCAAAATTCAATAATCAACGTCGACTTATATTTTAATTATAGAGCTTGATCTTCTTGCATCTCTTTGCACTTAGTCTTTCATATTTGTTCTCAGTAATTTAAAAGGCATTTTGAAACGCATACGGAACGACAATAATTTATTAAAATATAATAGCACGAAAATGAAAAGGGAACTCGGGTACATTTATTGAGATCCACAAATAATCCTTCAAAGAGCCGCAGGTTGGCCACCCCTGTTATATACCTTAGATTATTCAATGAGTCACATACTATTCAATAATTCTGGTCCATTTAATAATTTTTAAATTAAGAAGCAGAAGTGACAAATAAACTAAGGGACAACGTTTTTCTGATGAATTGTAAGAATATAGAAATGTTAAAGGAAAATAAAATATGCATTTCAAACATAATATACATTTCTAACATAATTATATATTTTTTGAATAAAACTTCTATGTTTCTGTAACAAAATAAAATAGTTTATGTTATTGAGAGAATAATGCACAAATTTAGAAATATTTATTCTCGTGGCAAGTCAAAAAATTTAAAAACTTCATATTATAAAGAAATTAAAGTAAAAACGCATTTATAAAAATTCATATCTCTTTTCAGTTTCCCTCCTGCTGCAGTTACATTTATGGCAAAGATAATTAGCAAATCGAAATTTTATATCTTTTTCCTTTTTTGTTACGTGCTAGCTTAAATTAATTAATTCTTTACACTCGTTTATTCCAAAGAGCTATCAACAACTAAAACAGAAAATATTGAATTACATTCTAACGTAAATATAGCAATTTTAGCAATCAGAAGATACATTTTTATGTTTTCTACAAAAATAAAAACAGCAAATAAAATAATGCTCGAAAATTGCTGTACCTCTTTCTGGAGTTTTCGCGATTGCTTAAAATAAAGCAAAAAAAGAAAAGGGAATTTATTTCTCGTATTTCCTGTTTCCTATCCACTGGGAAATCAGCGTCCTTATTTCTGTCGATAGACTCACTATAAATAAAATATTTCGAAATAAATTTGTAACAGAAATATTTATTTTCCAATTTATCGTGATGAGACTGGAAATTTGCTTCTAGAGTGTTTTATTAAATCTATATAATTCTAATAAGTATTATTAGAATTTTTTTTACTAATATGTGTAATCGAAATCCGCATTATTATTTTTTTAAATAAATTTTTGTTCGTGCAAAATTTAGTCCACAAATAAATGATTGAAAATTGACAGAATGAAATATTTTCGAGTGAAATATGACGGTCATTTAAATGAAACCTGGTTAGTGCGTCTAACTTTGCATTCGACGTAATAGGGCGCCACGTAACTGCGTGTATGGCAGCATCATCTATTGTTAGAGGGACTATTGTTAGAGGGACTATAGTTAGAGAGACTATAGTTAGAGAGACTATAGTTAGAGAGACTATAGTTAGAGAGACTATTGGTAGAGAGACGTTTGACGTTGCATATAGCGACAGTGTGTTTGCACGCCGAAAAGAAGGGGGTCATGCAAGTCATCGTCCACTACGAAACATGCAGGAGAGTAAGCGGGAACAACGAGTTTCGGTGGGAAACGATGGAACATCCACCGTACAGTCCAGACCTTTCACCGTGTGACTTTCATGTTTCCGCACCTCTAAAACAAGCTATTCGCGGACATCGATTCACAACAGAGAACGACGTGTGTGACTGCGTCCAGACCTGGATCCGACAGCAGCTTACTAGCTTCTTCAAATATGGAATCGACCGGCTAGTGTCGCAATGGGATAAATGTGCCAACAGTTTTGGTGACTATTTTTGAGTATGTGTATTGCGCATAACTACATTTGTGAGTTAATAAAATCGTTATCGTTACTATACACTAGTAATCGGGTTTCATTTGAATGCCCCTCATATATTTCCTAAGTGTTCTAATTTATTTTTATTTCCTTTAATAAAAATATTTAATTGCGGCATTATGAATCGTGCCTGTACAGTCTGTAGTTATCCTATTAACGTTCAAAACGGCTACAGCTATATTAAATAATTTGGTGTCTAGGAGTGATAAAATGGTTGTACGAAACACAATGAGTTCGTTTATCAGTAGGTGGGTCACAACTGAATACAAACTGGCTCAAAACTTCACAGTTGGTGTTGTTATAGTTTAAACCTTACGAGGAATGTAGAAAAAACAATATCTTAGTTATAAAGCATTATTTATTTAGTATGGATAAACAACTAACGCACACCGATGCAAGGAAATAAACGCTTAAAATACATATTTGATTAGTTAATTAAAACAATTTCATTGGCTTCAAAAATATGAAGATGGATACAAACGTCGACAATGAAATAAAAATAAGAAGCAAAACTAGAAAAACCGCAGTAGCCAAGGGTGAATAAAAATATAGATTAAAAAACATAATAAGGAACTAATGTCGGATAATAAGGATGAACTAATGTCGATAACAAAGTCATTCATAATTTATATGAATTAAACAAGGACAAGTCTTGAGGATGAGTGCCTATTTTTGAGTGCTTGAAACATGTCGACTTTTGTTTCCATCTGCACATTTTCGTAGCCATTTTTTTATTTAAATAATATTTTAAAGTTTCAGTATACATTACATTACATATATATTAATTACATTACAGTATATACATTAATAAACATTAATACATTATACATTAAGTAAATATACATTAAGTAAAAACTCAAGGATTATTTACTTAATGTATATTTGGTTGTTTGTAATTTTGATATAATGTGTTAAAAAAACACCATCTTAGGAAGGAAAAAAATCAGCTAGTTGTGACAAGACATCTTCATTTTTGATTTAAAAATTTCTCTTAAGCTTTGTTCATCAAAATTGAAGACATCTTCGCGTAAGTAGTTTTCTTTCGTAGTTACGTAACTATACGTAAAACTTTTTTATCGATTCAGAAAATTTTAGAATTTTTTTCTATCTGAATTTGAAAATTCGCTGACATCTATATCGTTTTTTATTGATCAAATGGCATACGAATATTTCATGACATTCCATCAATAAGAAACGGTCATAAAAAACTAATTTTAAAAAAATATTCTACACAGGTTATCATAAATTAAGGAAAAATTATTTTTCAAAAAATGCAAAAACAAAACAGCGATAACTCTCCAAACGTTAAGCAAATCTCAATGAACTTTGAATATGTTGTCAAATGAAACATATTAAGTGAAACTGGAATATGTAAAATAATTGCGCTGCAATGGAACGGCGTCATCTGCAAGGGACATAAAATTGTATGCTTGATCTCAAACCTGTGAATTTCTTGTGTTTTTGAAATTAGAAATTCGAGATAGCCAATTTGTAACAATGACCACCAGGCATCATTTGTCCGAAGAACTGCAATGGAGTTCTATTGGAAGACTAGATGTAGCGCAAAGTCGGATAGAAATGACCAGCTGACTAAATGTGTGTACTTCTGTGGTTCATATACTTTGGCAACGACTTCTAACCACGCATTTAGAAAGTTCAGTCATGGACGGCAGAAGACTACGACAAGTGCCGATGATCGATTTTATCGTTGTGTGCACGAAGGAATAGAACTGCAACTCCAAATCAGCTCAGATTCTTTTTTAATGAAGCCACAGAAAAATTGGTGTCAACGTCTAATGTGCTTAGAAGGCTTCAGAAAGTGGTTTGCTCGTTTGGCGACCAGCCAGTGGTGTGCCACTCTCCTCACATCATGAAAAAGAACGTTTTAGGTGGGCGCAGTAATCTGTCCACTGGACGGCTGTTTTTTTCTCAAATGAGATCAGGTTTAACCTCCAAAGTGCTAGCAAGCGTCGTTTAATATGGAAGGAATCAAATTAATATTTAAATATTTAAGAAATCATACTTTAAATAGTTATGATATTAATTTAAAATTTTTCGAAAATTAATTCAATATTTAGGAAAACTCCTATACTAATAAACAGTAAAAAACAGTTGGCACGTCTGCACTATTAGTTTCTCGGTAATTTTATGGTTATATGACGTAGCATGATAAATCACACACACACCCATACACACACATATATGTCCTTTTTTTCCAAAAGGTATATTTTCCTCGTTCTAATTACTTTCGTATATTTCAATAAATATTCATTAAAAATGATAACTATTGCCAAACTGTTGCCAAAAGCCGCTAATGGGAATATAGTTTTCTACTCTCTAACGAATCCAAATATATTCGCTACTTTTACTTCTCGGTTGGTGGCATCAGTTATTTTGCTGGATTGTTTCTAATGAAGCTAATTAACAAGGCTCGCCAATTGTATTAGAAATACACAATTTAAAGGCACGAGATGCAAATTAGATATCGAGCATCGTGGATAGAGGGAATAATGATTAAGAGTCATTACATATTTATTTCGTCAGATCTGAGAATATACGTGCTTTTGCATTTTTTTTTTAAATTCACACTTCATCGTGGAATTCTTTGCGATGCATAATTATCCTTAAATTTCTTTTACATATTTGATGCACTTGATAATGAGAAATGTATTATTTTCTTATTAGGTTAGGCTGAGATGTAAAGTTGAATATAAATAATGCAGAGATGCTTTCCACGCTCTGTGGGTAAGTTTTCTCAAGTGGCAGAAAAGTTTCATTTTTAATGTATTATTCTTCGTTTAGAAAATTTTATTTAAATTTCAACTTACACTACTTCATGTGGATGACTCAGCTCATATATAAAAAAAACTTTGTTTCGATTCTTTCATGGTGGAGATTTTAAAATACTGTTAAATTTTTGGTTATCTACAGTTATATAAGATATTTTGCAAAAGACGTAGTAGTTAGCTATCTTGACCATGGTGCAATCGAAAAATACAGCGTCAAATTTGTAAAATAATCCAAACATTTAAATAACAAACATTCATTTCAAATTTATTTCATGCTCAAGTTATGAAGCTATTTCTATGGAAGTCACTGACACCAAGGATTTGACGTCGCACTAATCACTGGGAATGGATATGAGAAAGTCGCAGACATTTTTGTCATAAGTTCCTTAACTTTTTTTTCTACTTTACAAATGCATTTGTTCTTCCTCTATCTAATAGGGAAGCTAAACGAGCCAAGTTTTTAGTTTTTTTTTTTAAGAATGTCACGGGACTCTTTAACTTAAAGTGAATTTTGAGAGCAACAGATTCAAAGCATAGTTTGTTTGTTTTTATAAAAATTACTTTAAAAAAAAGTTATTAGTACTTAAAATTTAAATCTAAAATTCTGCACATGGTTTCAGAAAAATAGGGTTTTAGTGCAGTAAAATTAGAAGTTAGTGATAGGAATAAATTATATGTAGTTGTCATTATATAAATAGTTTACGAAATCTATTATAACTATCATATTATAACTATCACATTCCGTTATGTCTTGATAATTTTTCAATTATGAATAACTTACTTAAAGATAATTTCGTTTACTATAACACATCTACAAATTGCTTTTCATAGAATGTTGAAAGTTTTTTACTTTGAGAAAAACATGGAGTTACATATTAATTAGAAGAGAGTACTAAACTTTATAAAGAAGAAGAATATTTACTTCAAACTTCTAAAGAAAAAACAAAGTATTATAACACAAGAAACTTTTGTCCTTCTCCCATGCGATTTCTTAATACTTAAATAGCTACGGGTCAAAATTAAAACAAAATGACTTTTTGTATTTTTACAATTCCTGTATCATATGCATCTAAAGAAGAATTTGATAAGAAATTTAAAAACAAATGTTTCTATATCTAAATTTTATGACGTCATTTAGTCTCCAATTTGAGGCATATGTTAAGTTTCAATTCTTTTCAAGCAGAATAAACAGCCAATAGATTTCTAAAATTCTTATTACAAAATTTTATTTTTCATTCTAATCTAAGCACAACTAAGAAAAACTAGGCAAACTCTTTAAAAATTATAAATTAAAATTTAAAAAGAATTAATTTTATTGTATTTTTTATTCCTGTTATTAATTATTTTTAACACTGAATATATTCAATATATATGGAAAGGATAATTTTCAAACTACATTTGATATGATTATTATTATTTTTTTCATATTTTAATTAAAGCGCAACTTAAGGAAAGCTGGAGAAGTGCTTTAAAAATGTTAACAGAAAATTTACAATTAATATTTATTATTGTATTATTCATTATTTTTATTATTTATTTTAGCACTGAATTCATTAAATATATGTGATTTTCCGACTGAAATTAACATGCAATAACTTCCAATTAAAGCAAGATAATTTTAATAAAAGAGCCAAAGAGACAAATACTCATCGTTTCAGCATCAAAAGTACAGAATGAGGCAAATGACATTAGCAAAAGATGAATTCAATTCAATGGATCAACTTCAAAAAACAAGAAAAGAATAAAACAAAAATACATGATAAAACTTATAATAATATATGATACCACTCATTAAAATACTTGAAATGTTGATGTGTTTTGTACAAGTAATATCATTTAACTACAATCTTATTTTGCTAATTCTGTCATTATTTCATCGAAGAGTTGTTCAGATAATTTTCATTCATCTTTTGCATTGCGTATAAACGAAGTTTGCGTGAAAGAATAATCAGTACTACAAATTAGCTAAGCTAAACTATTTTCCTCATCTAACTAGCAATCATGATTGATTTAAACAGTTCGTGTTGTAATTCGAAAAGCAATTTTTTTTGTTACTTTTAAAATTGAAATTCTCTAAGCGAAAAATTTCTCTGCACTGTTTCTAGTTTGATTCGAATTCGTACTAATTACAGTTTGGGATAAGAAAACCTCAAATATAAAAGAGGTAAATTTCTTGAAGGAATACTTAAAATTCAACAACTTTTAATTTTCCTTTACCATACGTGTTTTGAATTTAATTACTTTTCTATGCGAGTCAGATTAATCGCTGCGATGATTGTTTTTGAAACTTACCTACAAAGTTTGCTTTAATTATTCTGAATAAGTGGAATTTATCAACACTTTGCTTTACTCGCGAATACTGATAAACAGTATTTCTGCAATTGATGGAAAGCTATTTATTCTGTATGCAGTTGAAATTAATTACATGCATGCGATTGAGAATGGATTGTGAAACTGAGTACATTCGATGAATTTCTAAGTAACCCCTTTATGGAAGCGAAATGATTTATTGGCTCTTCCATTATGCCATCTACATCTGTGTATTATCTTTCAAATAGCGCTTAAAATATACTGACTGATACTAGTGACGAGGCGGGATAGATTAAAATTCAAACTTCAAAATAAATAACGGTGTTATTTACAATAAGGGGCAACTAAAAGCTATATAGCAGTGGTTCCCATTTTTTTTCGGCTGTGAAAGCCTAAGTGATAGATCTTCTTTTGCGGAACCCGGAGATATAATAAATATGTTTTCTTAGTTTATGTTTATGTGTTTTATTAACTATTTTGAAAATATTTAATTATTGAAATTTTATTAACCCTAGCAACAATTTTACTTTGGCCCCAGTTGGGTTCATAATTGGCTAAATATGGGTCCTATATGAACATACACATCAATATTGGGATGCCCAGATTTTTTAATATTTGTCTTATATTAGGGCCAATATCGGCCTTTATGGGGCCAATATAGAGCCTATACTACCGGAATAATAAATATAAAATATAAGGTGAATCTTACAATTCTATTCAGGTCTAATATTGATTATAAAGTGGCTCTAAAATATCGGTCGAATTTAGACAATCCTAAATAGGGCCAACATCGGAAAATAACGACCCTTGAATCAAGATTAGTGAATATTGATCCAATGAGGGCCTTAGTAATTTTGCTGCTAGAGAACTATTTTGAAAATATTTAGTTATTGAAATTTTAGTAGCCATTTTGAAACTATTTATTCATTGAAATTTTATTAAATATATTTTGAAAATATTTAGTTATTAAAATTTTAGTAACTTTTTTGAAAATATTTAATTATTGAAATTTTATTAACTATATTTTGAAAATATTTAATGCGTGTAGGAAGTATTAAAATTTTTCATCATATCGTTTTATCATTAGAGGTTTAAAATTAGATTTGATGTCAGAAAGTTGACTGTTCAGGTCTTGTGCGGCATCTAGTCTAGTTCGTAATATGATTTTAGTGTATGCATAAACTGAAAATAAATAAGCACGCATACGGTTTTCGTTAAAATAAAAACGACAAATGGTGAAAATAACTGTCGAGAGTGTTTATCAGTAAAACATACCTGTTTATTGTTATTTTTATTTGAGGCGAAATACTGATGTAATTTTTCACAAATGCATATCATTCAATATATTGCTATACGAGAATACATTTTTAAATTTTATTTTTCTTTCTTCGCAAGCATTTTAATTAAGTAATTTAATATATTCAATGGAAATGCTAAATAAATAATGGATAATTAATTGAATATAAATTTAATGGCAGGTTTTGAAAAGTGTTACTGATTAAAAATGTATTACCTCTCGGAACCCTTAAGAACCTTTCACGGAAACATAAGATTCCACGAAACAATATTTGAGAACTGCTATAGGGCATTGTTGATTAGTAATATATAGAGAAGAGAGTGTAGGGTGGATAGTTCTTATAAATAAGCCCAAAAAAAGGTTTAAAATTATAATGTTTTAACAAATGAAAAACTGTTTTCATTCAAATGACAACGCTTGTATTCATTTTGATTGATGCATAAGGTAATTTGGATGTGTATGTTTTAAACAATCTTTTTTTTTAAAAAAATATGTATAATAAGATGTTTTTGTTCACTCTTTGCCTTGTGTCGTAAGGCTAGTTAATGACGATTTATGACTCAAAAAGTAAGTTTCATGAAGGATGTCTATCACTGATGAGATCACACTAGCTTTATGTGATAGATCAGGTGTGACGGGAATCAACTAGCTTTACGTGATATATCAGTTGTGACGAGAACACACTAGCTTTATGTGATAGATCAGGTGTGACGAGAATCAACTAACTTTATGTGATAGATCAGTTGTGACGAGAACACACTAGCTTTATGTGATAGATCAGGTGTGACGAAAATCAACTAACTTTATGTGATAGATCAGGTGTGACGAGAGCACACTATCTTTATGTGATTGATCAGTTGTGACGAGAACACATTAGCTTTATGTGAAAGATCAGGTGTGACGAGAATCAACTAACTTCATGTGATAGATCAGGTGTGACGAGAGCACACTATCTTTATGTGATAGATCAGTTGTGACGAGAACACACTAGCTTTATGTGATAGATCAGGTGTGACGAGAATCAACTAACTTTATGTGATAGATCAGGTGTGACGAGAGCACACTCTCTTTATGTGATTGATCAGTTGTGACAAGAACACATTAGCTTTATGTGAAATATCAGGTGTGACGAGAATCAACTAACTTCATGTGATAGATCAGGTGTGACGAGAGCACACTATCTTTATGTGATAGATCAGTTGTGGTGAGAACACACTAGCTTTATGTGATAGATCAGGTGTGACTAGAATCAACTAACTTCATGTGATAGATCAGGTGTGACGGGAATCAACTAGCTTTATGTGATAGATCAGGTGTGACGAGAATCAACAAACTTTATGTGATAGATCAGGTGTGACGGGAATCAACTAGCTTTATGTGATAGATCAGGTGTGACGGGAATCAACTAGCTTTATGTGATAGATCAGGTGTGACGGGAATCAACTAGCTTTATGTGATAGATCAGGTGTGACGGGAATCAACTAGCTTTATGTGATAGATCAGGTGTGCTCTCGCTAGTGGTAAATATCCCACATAAAGTGTACTTCTTGAGTCATAAATAGGAATTTCCGCATGTCTCACACCCAAACTTCAAAACTAAATCATAACAAAATGCCTATTTAATATGCTTTGTGAGAAAACTTTTCTTAGTGATAGCAAAGTTTATGTCTTTTTCTTCAATTTTGGGGAAAATTTCTCCCAGTGGTATAGCTGCGTATATGTTTTGCAGTATAATTCTTTGTTTTATTAATTTCATTTAAAGTTATTTTAATGAAAGTGTTTCATTTAAAGTTACATTACAAGTGAATGATTCAAAAGTAAAACCCCATTTTGTTCCAGTTCTTTCGTGATGAGAATTTTAAAACGTTGGTAAAATAACCAAAAAATAGAGAAAGCTTTAGTTTTTTTTATTATTGTCAAAATACTCTATGAAATATTTTGCAAATAGCGCATATATTCTTAATGTTTGATACTTGGTCTAGTAAATTAGATTTAGAAGGATTTTGATCCACCTCATTATGATATGCCCATAAATAGTTAAGAAAGATATTATATAACACTTAATTCTTGTTAACTCTTGGTGAGGCTTTTAACGTAATTTCAGATTTAATCACCTTTGCAAAAATTTAAAGTGTTTTTGAGGTTCATCTGAGATTGTTTAGTGAGGTTAAGGTTTGTTTGAAGTTAACTTCAATAAGTGTATGAAGTTGTTTTATTCACACTTAACGTAGCTTTGAGATTGATGGATATCTCCATTGAGCAACAAGCTTAGAGAGGTTGTTTTTGAGAGACACATGTTATATTTTTTTCTACACTTCAAGGAAATAAATATATCTGAGTTGTGAATAATTTTACACAAGTATAGTTTCAACTAAAAGTATAGTTGAGCAAGACAATAGGTTGATTTTATGTGATGTAAATGAGGTTGAAATTGAGGTTTATTGATGAGGTTACTTTTGGTGCAAAACATAACCTCCTTTTATACTTCAGGCATATTTATTTACACCTGTTAACATCAAAAACATCTTATTTTTTTGTAAGGGCAATATTAAACAAAATTTAATGTCAAATGTATTATCACATTATGAAATTTTTTAATTCAAAGTGGAGCAGTTGGCATTCCTGCATTCATAATTTCATTATCCCTTTTAAAAATTGAGTTGAATTTATTTACAGGATTAAAATTTATCAATCATTACCACCTGCACATTTTGTATTGTTAATGCAATAAAAATATATTACAAAAAATAGATATAATTCCACCCAATACTTTCTATAAAAACTTTATGCACTTATGCACAGCTGGTTTCAGCAAGCATTCTTTTGAACTTCAGTTTATATTTGATTTATACAATATACATTTTATTTTTTAGTGCAATAAAAATATATTACAAAAAGTTCATATAATTCCATCCAGAACTTTTTATAAAAACTTTATGCACAGCTGTTTTCAGCAAGCATTCTTTGGAACTTCAATTTAAATTTTATTAATGCAATATACATTTTATTTTATTAAAGCAATAAAATTATATTTAAAAAAAATAATTCCATCTAATACTTTTTATAAAATACTTTTTCCGCAGCTGTTTTGGCAAGCATTCTTTTGAATTTCAATTTATATTTTATTAATGCAATATACATTTTACTTTAATTCTACAATAAAAAATACATTACAAAAAATAGATATAATTCCATCCAAGACTTTCAATAAAAACTTTACGCACAGCTGTTTTCAGCAAGCATTCTCTTCAACTTCAATTTATATTCACAATTTTTTAAAAGAGACGTCTGTTTGAAAAACCTCTTGAAAGGTTTGAAATTGTCTTTTGAAAATAAACATAATGTCATATTTTTCATTGCGCGTAAACCAAAACATTTAAACGTAGTACTTACTGTTTTGAAAGAAAATGTTCGATATGAAAGGGAAAAAAAATATAGCATAGAGCTACCATTATATTTAAAGTATAAAATCATTAAAAATGAAATCGATTTTTGCTTAGAATCTATTTTTCACCTCTTTTTCTTCTTCTTAGAAGCACCGTTAACTTACAACTTCAGGCTTATACCTTGAAATAACTAAACAAGTTATTTCAAGCAAACTATTATAATCACTTCCACTACTAAAGAATTCATTTGGTTATCAGTTTTATCTTTTTACTCTGATTGATATAATTTAAGAGCAACAGCATTAAAACATAAGCACTATAGGTTTATATAAGCTGTGGAAGATATATATACAGTGAAACCTGACAAGTTGACCACCCTTGTAAGTTGGGCACCTGCATAAGTTGACCTCAATTACCAAGAATGGAATTTTTCCTATATAATATAAAGAAGCAAAACCTTTGTAACTTGACCACCTATCTATCTTGTATGTTGACCACTGAAATATGTCAATTTTGTCTAGGAGTATTATGAAATTCTATTCTAAAACCCTCATAAGTTGACCAGAAAAAAAAAAATCAGAAAATGTTCTTCAGAAATTTTAACATACATTTTACAATGTATGTTAAAATTTCACTTGTTTGGTGAAATAGTGTAAAAAGCTAATCTAAACCCTTTTGTGAGTTGACCATCTGGGGGAAACTGTAGGGGGGGGGGCAGCTTTTGACCATTTCTTTCATTCATTCATTGAAAACAGGTGTGTTAGTTGAAAAGTTGCTCTTCCCGTTGCAATAGTGAGCAGATAGGTATGTAAGTGTAGTAATAACAGAATAAATTTTAAAGTGTTCAAATAATTTTGTTTTGTTAAAGTTTTCAAATTACATGTCTTCGTGTTCTGATATTTTAAGAAATTATTTTTTATTCAGCACTTCGCATGTATAACTAACGAAATAATTTTTAAAAAAAGTTAGTTAAATATTAGAATTATGTATATGTAACAAATTGAAGTTCATTCAGGTTTAAGGACATTTCTTAAGATATTCATTTTGTTATTTGCTAAATAAAAGTTTTTGTCAAGTAAGAAAAAAATTAAATATATAGCAACATGATATAGGAAATCAAAAAGTAAACAATGACCCGCCCCCTCTATAAGTTGACCACTAAAACAATGCCCCACAAGTGGTCAACTTACACAAGTTTTACTTTGTATATATATATTATATATATATATATATATATATATATATATATATATATTATATATATATATATATATATATATATATATATATATATATATATATATATATATATATATATATATATATATATATATATATATATATATATATATATATATATATATATATATATATATATATATATATATATATATATATATATATATATATATATATATATATATATATATATATTTCTTAATTTAATTTATTAATTTGATTCATAGGCTTTTTACTCGCCACTACTTAATAATTCAAAAGCTTAAATGATTCGCTGCCGTTAAGCCGTCTTTAGCTTTTTAAATATTTAGCCAAATTAACCGAATATCTCCGAATTTCAGTTTGTAGTTCGCTAATATTTTTTTTAAAAAACTTTTGGCGAATCCGGAGCAGTTGGCATCTCTGATTAGGTAAATTCTAGTGACGTATCAGTGCATTCTCTTCCCATTTAGTGTTGATAATACGGCTATAGATATAGCAAATATTCTATATAAAAATTTTAATTTAAAATGTAAGATACTTTTTTCAAAATTATTTTGATTTATTAACAGTTCAATAAAGTAAATATCGAATATTAATCATGTTTCAAATTAGTGAATTATTCCAAATACATTCATTTTTTTTTTTTTTTTTTTTGCGTTTCATAGGATTCCCTTTTAGAATAAGATAACATGGTTTTTCCATTTCTTTAAATTTTAACTCTTTAGGTATCATCCTTCATAAAATACCGTCTTTTATCTGCATTATATTTTGTTTAGTATAAAAAAATAAAACTGATCGTTTTAGTAAATTAATAAAAATGAATAGTTTGGCTATTGATAGTCAGTAATTACAGATCCAGAGTGAATCTAGGTCTTCAATGACTCTCTAAAGTGGAGCCATAAAGTAGATAAAATCGTAGCTCTTACCAGCAACTTGAATTACTTTTATTTCAATTTCTCTTTTAGGCATAAACTTTTAGAAAGACTTTGATTAAAAGCTTTCCCTTTTAGCGAGAATTGCGTTTCTTAAATTGATGAGAACCATTTGCATTCGAATCGTCATTACAGAAAGGCGAATGATTTTTTTTTCTTTCTTTTCAAATTGGAGAACATTTGAGAAGTTTCCGAAGTTTAAGTGTTAAAAGCTCAACGAATGCCTTTTTGAAGTCTTGACTTTGAAAGAATAATTCAGAATTGCAAGAATATTGTTTTAAAAAGTGTAATTTTATTTCTTAAACAAGCAATATGAGTAAAATGCATTTTCTGTGATTGTCATTTTAATAACAAAATTTAATTCAGATATTGCTCTAATGATAGTTAAGATCACTGAGTATGCTTTGTATTTTATATTAGATTAAATTTTTTTAAAAATTTTAGGTAATAAAGCGGATAAGATTAAAAATAAAAAATAAAAAAACTTGTAGAAAAGTTTTCAGTTTACGAAGATATAAACTTTTCGTTCAGATTTTTTCAAAACGATGACGCTGTTTTCAGTAAACTGGTAAATTAAAGAAAAGAATCTTTCAGTGAATAAAAAATACGTTTCGATATTTTTGAAATGTCAAGGATCAATTACAATCACTTAAAACAATCAAGTAAATTTTATTCATCAAAATGAAACATAAAAGAAGAAAATTAAACTATAAAAATGATCTGCAGCGCCTTCAATCGAATAATGTTTCAACTAAAATGCAGGATTGCCAATTACTACGCTTTTTGCTAACTATTTTATAGAATAGTAAGCAGTTAAAAACAAAAGCTTTAAAATTTTTCGGTAATTTTACCAACATTTTAAGACCTTACCACGAAGCAGATGGTGGATTTGATGTAAACGTGTGAATCATTTACATGTAGTGTCGAGGAAAATAACTTTAAATCAAATTTCAAAACAAACATTCAAACAAAAACTTACCTACTGATAGAAGAAATTTTCCTAAAAAGCGTTGAAAGTTAGAACTCCTGAAAAAGAATATCTTTAATGTAAAGATTTAATTCATTTAACATTAATTTGCTACAAGAGTTGATTATCTTCGTGTTACAATTTTATGTTAACCGTCTATATAATAAATGCGTTCTTAGATGTGATGTGATGTAAATCATTTACGTCGCACTAGAGCTGCACAATGGGCTATTAGCGACTTTCTGAGAAACATCCCTGAGGATGAACCGAAGACATGCCATCACAATTTTGATCCTTTGCATAAGGGATGGTACTCCCGCTTCGGTAGAGCGACGACCTGCACGCCAAGTCGAGCACTTTAACGTAGAACAATTTTACAAGGACCAATACCGCACACCCTCGGTTCCCACGCAGACGAATCCAAGTGATCACCCACCCGCTGTGATGCTTGACTTTGGTGATCTGCTGGGAACCGTGTCTTAACGATCAGTCCATTGCGGGACTTTTCCTAGATGCATGGTTCTTGTATATATACACCATGTTTATAGCCAAGATCTGCATACAGCAATTGAGCGCTTAGTTTATTATTCATCAAGAATTCGTTATAAACTACATAAATATTCGCGAAGAAACAATATAAATGTTGGAATTTTTAAGCAAAAATTACATTCCTGGAACTGAAATATCTATATTTTTTAAACAAAATATACTTTGTGTAATCTTCATCATGGAAATACGGCTTTGATAACAATCTTCGTATTCTAGTGGTTTCTTTTTATATATTAGACATTTTTTGGCCAAACTTTTTCTGGACACCAATGGTATAGACTTATAGCGTTCTAAGGCACATTAATAGGATGGTTGGTCCCTCTTTTGCATCCATAACTGCCTGCACAAGTTTGGGAAGACTTTCCACCAGTTTTTGATAGGTGGCCAAAGGCTTCCATGATTCCAACACAGCTAAAGTGAGTGCTTGCAGTGAGGATGCTTGATTTCGCTGACTACCTAATCTTCGCTCTAATTCGTCCCAAATGTACTCTACGGGATTTTGATCTGGGCACTCAGAAGGCATGTTCAGTTTTTGAACACCTGTTTCGTCAAACCTAGTCTGTGAATGCCAGGGATAGACTGGTTGGTAGGGCGCTGGGCCCATATCCAAGAGTTTGTGGGTTCAATCAACGCCGACTGAAGACTCCCCGTGTAGTAAATGATGACTGATGCACGTTAAATCTGTCGAGTCTCAAAAGTCCTCCGTGTCCCCATGACAAATCAATACTTCTGGGGGTACTGATCCAGGAGTTTCCTTGTGTTCTGGATTGTTTCAAAATTACAAGGCTTTGGAGTTGAACATTAGTAGTCGTAAACCCGAAAATTGGGTCGACTGTTTAACGGCGGATATAAAACCTAGTCTCTGCAAGCCTAGATGTGGAATGCAGCAGTTAGCCTGCTGGAAGAGAAACGAGCCTCTCCCGAAATATTGCTATAGAGTTAGGAATGCAGCATAGCTCAGAATGTCCACATACATCTCATCTCAGAGTTCTACAGACATCACAAGAACTAGAGAACAAGAACTAGAACTAGAGACTACACACGAACTAGAGAAGACAGGCCAAACCACGAGAAGCACCCCAGATCATTATGCTTCCAGCAACATAAAAATCGGGTGAACTGATACTTTTGGCCATATTTATATATATATATATATATATATATATATATATATATATATGAGCAATTCTACAAATAAACACCAATTAGGCGGCCAAAAAAAATTTTTTTTTTGGAGGGGCACACTATTTCTACATGAATTTTCTTCTCTTTTACACCCTAAAAAGGCAAGAAAAAATCGTGAACATTAAATATTTTCTTTGTGACATACTTTAAATGTGACATACTCTTTCTGACATACTTAGATAAATCTGAGCCATTTATTCAGATAAAACGATTTTTACATAAATATAATATTATTATAATGTCTCTCTAAAATGTAATGTATTTATAGAAATTTCATACTATAAGATTATATTTTAGTACGAAAACTGGCGTTTATATGTAGAACTGCTCATATGAGCAATTCGTCGCTTTGAAACTAAACCGTGGTAACTGAAAAAAGCAAGTTTTTCAGGAGAGCGATTTCTAACTTTCCGCGCTAATGCGCATCGCGCCAATGCGATAACGATTTATCTGTTCTCTAAATTAATTTTATGGAACTATGAAGATAACACGTTGTTTCTCTAAAAAAGTGATTTTTTTTACACAAAATGACCCAAATATCTCATTTTTCGATTTTTTTGAGTTACTACGGTTTAGTTTTAAAGCAACGAATTCTATAAATAAACGCAAATTAGGCGGCCAAACAAAAATAATTTTTTTTGGGAAGGGGCACGCTATTTCTACATGAATTTTCTTTTTTTTACACCCTAAAAAAGCAAGAAAAAATATTGAACAGGAAATTTTTTCTTTGTGACATACTTTAAATGACAAAATACCAATTTTAAACTTTTCCAGATTTTTTCAATTTACGAACTTTGATAATTTTTTTTTTATTTTTGTTTTTTATACTAAAATATTATCTTATAGTATGAAATCTCTATAAATACATTTTAGAGAGACATTATAATAATATTATATTTATGTAAAAATCGTTTTATCTGAATAAATGGCTCTGAGTATGTCAGAAAGAGTATGTCACATTTAAAGTATGTCACAAAGAAAAAATTTCATGTTCACGATTTTTTCTTGCCTTTATAGGGTGTAAAAAAAATGAAAATTCATGTAAAAATAGGGTGCCCCCCCCCCCAAAAAAAAATTTTTTTTTTGGCCGCCTAATTGGCGTTTATTTGTAGAATTGCTCATATATATATATATATATATATATATATATATATATATTTGGATATTGTGTTTCTGAGTTAGTTTATAGCAATGACTATCATTTAGATTGATTGAATGTAGTGTTTAGTCCACAAGGTCCAATTGAGGATATACTTATTGAAAAATAGGGTAAGCCGCTATTTAGAAAAGAGGCTGCAGTTGCAAAAGTTAGTTAATTAGTTTCAAGGTAATGCACATTTTGGTAATCCGAGACGTTCCTTTGAAAGTCATGCAATCTAAAAAACGTTTAGAATTTTCTAACAATTTAAATGTTTATCTCCGTTATGAAACTCCCAAAGAAGATCGAAAATGGACAAAATAATTTACACGACGATCAACTCCGTGAAAAATATTGTAATCCCGTTTTTTTAGTACAAACTTAGCTTTAACAGTATGAATGATTATGTTCCATTTTTGAATAATCTTCTTTAAAATGTTAAAGATTGGTAATTCAAATTTTTCATTTTATGCACTTACAATTGGAGATGTCGAATAAATGCTAAACGTGGAAAAACTTTATGCTAAAGTTCTAGAGCATTTTTCATGAGGCACGTTCCCCATTGTTGCAAAATAACAACCCGGCACATAAACACTTGAATTATACGTTACTATTAGTTAAAACTTATATATTATAAAGGTAGTTATAAAGGTAGTTTTTTCTGATGGAAGCTGAGGTAATATTTCAAATATATATAGTTAATCTTATGTTCAAAGGCAAAATAGTTAACGAAAGGGTCATTTATTAAATAATCAAGTAAAAATAAGAAAGCGGTAACAAATATATGTCAAAAATGTGTTTCATTTATGAATATGATTGGTTTGTCTTATTCACTTGTCAACCACTACAGATTCATTCTCAAATATATATGATAAATTTCTCTCAAGTACTTTTAAAATAGAATTTGAGTTCATGCGCACAACTAGTTAACTTTTCAAGTAGCCTGCGCAGACTACTGATTTAATACCGTGTGGAGGCTTTCTGATGTAGGAGGTGATGACTTAACAGTCAATCGAAAGCGACGTAATAAACGTAGTAGTAAATACAAATAAAATAAATATCACAATTTGATTAAATGTTTCTTAAATGAGTCAATTTTTCTTGAATTATAAGTATTCATTAGTTTTGTTGGCGAAGATTGGTAAAAAGTGCTTCTTTTCCATTTTTATTAAACAAATTCTGAATTTTTTTTCTTTTTTTTCGAAAAATTATATGATGAAAAATAAAAAAAAAATGCTTAGAATTCGATTAAATAAATCACAAAACTTACAAGACGATAAAAAAACATAAATAAAAGGAAGAAGACATTTTTGTTCGTATAGCTAAAATTATTGATGGGAATTAAAAAAGTGATAGGTAATTTTATTCAGTAACGAAATACATCATCCAAGATAACACAAAAAATTAAACAAATTATTTAATGCTGGAATGACTTTTTATTCTTCGAATTTTTTTCACATTTATTAGAATTTTTCATTCAAATATTTTGAATAAATGGACATATTTTTATTTCTGTCTCATCTAATAAGTTTTTTTTTCTCCTTTTCAGAAAGTTTTAATCCCAGTGGCACGCAAAAAAAGAAATAAAAACTGAGAAAACCGAAGAAAATTAATTGGATTTGAAATAACTGGAAAGTAAAAGAATTATAACAAAATAAAGATTTACTGTGTTCAAAATTTGTTGTCATTCCTTATTTACATTTTTCTAAAACGAAATAAACTCGTTTATTATAAAATTTCTACGTCAAGAGTTTTTAATCCACTTCTTTTCAATAGTGTTTTATGTTCGACTTCTTTTTTTTTTTTAACTGCTTTTTCTTTTAAACTTGAGAAAAACCCTCTTGGCATTGATATTTTTGAAGAAAAAAAATATTTAGAATGATTAGTTAAATAAATTAACTGTAACCAGATTTGCTTAGTTTCTATTGTGAGACAATAAATTATGAAGTTATAGTTTCCCATCAGGACAAATGGTGAAAACCCGAAAAACAATGCTATTCTTAAAAGTTTTAAGTTTTATATATATATATATATATATATATATATATATATATATATATATATATATATATATATATATATATATATATATATATATATATATATATATATATATATATATATATATATATATATATAAAATATAAAATTAAAATACAAAAATTGTTCACCCCTTCATATTATGTATTCAAACAGATATATTAAAGTTTAAGTTAACAACCCTTTTTGTTTACTTCTTAAAGTAACTTTCACTTCACAGATTCCATCTCAATGATTCGGTAGGTTCTAAGATGACTGGGATAAAGGCCTCTTCGCGGCCTCAAGACCTCAGTAACGTAGTATTTTTTATTATAAGTTATACTTAAAGATTTATAAAAGCTCTCTTTGTGTAAAAATTTCCTACTTTGTTCCACATCCACAGGAAAAAATATACCGTACAAAAATTGAATGTTGAATGATGTGCGTTAGTAATTTAAAAGCTTGGTATAAACGCATTTTTTTAAATATTTGCGCCTAAGGTTGATGCATTGCTAACTATAGTGCTTTTTTATCTTTACATATTTAATTCAATTAATTTTTAAGAATATTGACATATTTAACAATAACGAAGTATATAAAGAAATAAGCATTGTTTTCTAAAGAGAACCACGTGGAATTTTAACGGATAACTCAACAAAATTAAAAGCAAATAAAGTAGTATCGGAAGACAAAGAAACTATCCAAAACTTTTCCCTTAATTCATGGCTAATTACGCTCAGTCAAAAACATTTTCACTTCAGAAATTCGAGTAGAAAACTTGTTAATTCACTCCCCCCTCCTGGCCACGGGCGTTAACGGAAAGTTTCTGCCATTAAAGACTTGAGAGAAAGGAGTTGGATGAAAAGGTGCCGATTCTTCCAAATACTTGAGTAACGTTGTATTAGCTGACGAAAGTAGAATCAGTTTTCCGAATTCACAAGCAAGCATCCTATTTGGAAGTCACGTAAGCTGAAGATGTATTTCTTCTGGTCCAGTGAACTTAATGTTAGTTATTTTTAACCTGAATGGAGAGTTAAAGCAGGAAGCTTTTCTAATACATACGAATTATTTCCATTAATTTAATTTGAAATAAATCTTTTCACCTATTGGTGATTATGCGGAAGTTTGATTGTATCAATGTACCGTATTTTTTTAAAAATCAAATTGGTAGATAAGTATATAAAACCTGATGAGTGGTGGTAAGATATATTACAATAATTGCAATAAATAAATGAAAAATTACAAAAAAAAAAGAAATAAGCGTCGCAGAAAATTGCCGGTATCAACGAAATTTAAATATGTTGACAAATAAGAGTTGCTAAGTAATTCTGCAATGTGTAACTTAGTAGAGTTGCAATGGAATGACATCATGTAAAATTGCATATTTCATCGGAGGTCTGCTAATTTCCCTGTATTACTGAAATTAGAAATTTGAGATTGCTAATTTGTAACAATGACCTTCAGCCATCATTTGCCAGAAGAACTGCGATGGAGATCTATTGGAAGACTAGAAGCAAGAGAAAGTCAGATAGAAGTGCTAAATGTGAGTCCTTCTGTAGTTCCTAGATATTGGTAAAAGTTTTTTAACCACAGATTTGGCCTCCAAAAGGTTCAGCCAAGGATAGCTAAATGCTACGAGAAGAGCTGATGGCCGGTACTTATGATTAATTGCACGAATACAACCGCAATTCTGAGTCACTCAACTTCTTAGTGTAGCAACCAGAAAACTGGTGTCAATGTCTTTCGTGTAAGCTTTACGAACAGGGTTTGCTCGCTAGGTGACCAGTCTTTAAAGTTCCTCCGTCATCACGCCAAAGAAGAGAACATTAGAGGTGGGGGCAGCAACATGTTCACTGGACGGCTTATCCAATTGGTTAACCACCCAGTAGACCTGTTGCGCTGTTATTTCTTAACAGATGAGTTCATGTTTAGCTTCAAAAGAGATAGTAAGTGTTTTATTTGAAAAGGACCTGAAACCAGATGTCATCCATCAAACATCCGTAAAAGAGATGAATACCAAGATCATTGTGTCTTTGAGTGGACGCATAGACCTGATGTGGAACTGTGAATACTCGCGTGTGTAGGGAAGACAAACATGATGTTTATGTGCACCCTAATGATGATTTCGCGTTACAGGATGATAACGCAATCCACAAAATAAAAGTGATTGAAATGACAATATAACCAAAAATTTGCATCACAAGGATTGTAAAAATTCCTTAGTAGCTAAAAAAATAAAATGGTTATCAGAAAGAGAAAACCAAGAAAAAAATCTAGCTTAATTTTTGAATGGGATGTTTCCATATTTAATGATGATTGGGCCAGCCATTTATCATCAAATATTAAATTTTGAGCTCGAAGGAGAAAGATGCAATTCAAAAATCTAACCATGAAAAAAAAATATTGCTAACTAAATTTTTACATTAAATAAATTTCAAGCCAAAATTGTCAATATCAATACCTTATACAATATGTGATAAATAATTTACACTATCTTTGCTTAATATTCAAAACTCCCATCAAGATCATTTATATTAGACATGTCATTACTCAATTTTTCTTTTAGCAACCTTTTTTTGAAAAGTTTACTTACATGATATTTTTTATAAATATCTCTTTTATCATCTTTAATGTGAATGAGGTAATTATTTCCTCTGAATTTTTTAGTGACCTTAAATGGTCCTTCATATTTAGGTTGAAAGGTATTTACATCAGTATTAATTTTTAAATATATCAAATCATTATTTTCAAAATTTGGGATTGCTCTCCCTTTTATTTGTTTACTGTGCTGCTCAAAGTATTTACTCTCATTTTTGGAAACTATATCTCTCGTCTCTGCAATATGTTCTTTTAAATTCTTGAGAAAATTAGTTGGTGTCTCTCCTTTCCTAGCCGAAACATGTATATTTAAAGGTATAGTTAAATTTCTGCCAAAAAATAATTCAGCTGGTGTATATCCAGTCACTGCATGAATAGAAGCATTATAATGAAGTTTAAAAAAAAGTAATTTCTTAGTCCAATCCCAGCTGTTGTTACACATAGATGCTAAAGATTCTTTGAGAACTCTATGTGACCTTTCTATTAGTCCATTAGCCATAGGATAGTAAAATGAGGTTTTACGATGTTCAATACTCAGTGCCCTAATAAAATTTTCAAACTCCTCCGAAGTAAAGTTAGTACCATTATCAGAAATAATGGATTGAGGCAAACCAAATTTGGAAAAATATTCATTTAAGTTATTGATAATTGTAGAAGATTTAATGTTAGTTAAGGGTATTGCCTCTAAATAACGTGAGTAGTTGTCAATTATGGTTAAAATAAAGAATTTATTATCAATTGATCTGGGTAATTTCCCTACAATATCTATTGATAAAATTTGTCCTACACTTAAATCACCTTTTTCAATTAATTTTGTCTCAGTTAATTTAGCCTTAGGCTTATTTGCCAAACATGCATCACAAGATTCTACAAAATTTTTAGTATCTGCTAACATTCCATACCAAGCATAATTTTTTTTTAATAAATTATAAGTTTTAAATACACCAAAATGTGCTGCATGAGCTGCCTTTAAAATTTCCCCTCTTAATGAGATGGGTATAAAAATTCTATTCAAAGTCTTATAAGGGTGTTTAGGTGGTCTCACCTTCATCATCAAAATACCATCATTATTTAAAAAAAATTTCTTAGAAGTTAGTTTGTCGTTATCATTTAGTTTTTTAAAGATTTCCTGAGTTTGTTTACAATTTTGTTGAGAATTTTTTATATTCTCTATTTTAAGATTATCATTAACTTCAAAAATGTTTGCATTATTTACTACAGCATTATCATTAGTTACTCTAGATAGATAATCAGCAGGATTTTTAAAACCAGGAATATGTTGAATTGTGTAACTGAATTCCTGCATATACATTAACCATCGACTTACTATTTCAGGTTGTTTTTGTAAATTTATATGAAAAGTTAGAGCTTTAGCATCAGTAAAAATAACAAAATTTTTGCCATAAAGAAACTTATCAAAATACTTAATAGAATCTACAATGGCTAAGAGTTCCCTCCTGATAGATGGGTATTTAGATTCAGAATGGGTTAACTGCCTAGAATAAAACTCTATTGGGTCAAAATTGTCATTATTTTTTTGCATTAGAATTCCACACAGAGCATTGCTAGAAGCATCAGTTACCAAGTAAAATTTTTCTTCATCATTTATATTCTTTAAAGTAGGTTTAAGCAATAATTGTTCAGATATATTTTTAAAAGCATCCTGACAGTCTTTATTCCAATCAAAAGTAACATTCTTTTTCGTTAAATTTACAATAGGTTTAACAATCTCTGCGAAGTTATAAATTAAATGTCTGAAATAACCAATCATACCTAAAAAAGTTTGAACTTGTTTCACATCTTTTGGAATAGGAAATTTTAAAATCTTATTTACATTTTCAGATGCAGGTGAAAAACCATTTGAATTAACATCAAAACCTAAATATTTAATTTCAGACTTGCAAATTTGTATTTTAGCTGGATCAAGAGTTAAATTAAATTTCTTTAATCTGTCAAAAACCTTAACAAGTAACTGTGACATTTCTTCCATAGAATTTGCAGCAAGAACAATGTCGTCAAGGAAATATTGCAAATTAGGTCCCTTAATATCGTCTAAACATTTAGAAATTAAATTATGGAAAAAAGATGTACTGTTGCGAGAACCAAAAGGAAGGCGAGTAGGTTGAAAGTTGCCTATCTCACAACAAAATGCTAATTTGGATTTATCCTGTTCTTTCAATTTTATCTGGAAAAATGCACTCTTGAGATCTAATACACTATATAATGATTTTCCAGAAATGTTATGTAAGATATCATTGATTTTTGGAAGACAAATTTTGAAAGTCTCAGTAACTGAGTTAAGTAATCTATAATCTATTACCATCCTGAATTTTTGTAAGTTAGGATCATTTACATAAGGCTTTTTCTTGACAAAAATCACAGGAAAACAATAATTGGAAGAAGATGGTTCAATAATTCCTGCATTTAATAGATCATTAATCTCTTTTTTGGCAAAATTTTTTGCAATATTAGGAATCGGATATGGTTTTGTTTGTATAGAAAAATTATGCAATAAGTTAAATTCAGGTATTACTGCATCAGTAGATCCTAAAGTTGTATAAGATTGAGAGAAAACTTGATAATTGTTTAACAAAACTTGAAGTATCTTATCTGCATCTACCTTATTTAAATGACACAAATCAAAATCAGAGGCATTAAGTTCTTTTTTTCTCAGTTGATGAATTTCATTTAGATTTAAATTGTTAATTTGGTAATTAGTATTTTCTTTAGGTTTAATTATATCATCATCTTTAATACCAATAACATTTCCTAATTTTGTACCTTTATTAATCACAATCTTATTATCTGTGTTATTTTCAATTAAAGTACTAAATTTTTGATCCTTAAATTCATTAACAGATTCATAGATAGTATAATTTAGTTTGTTCTTGGTTGGAGAAAAAAGCATTTGATTACTATCTTTCATATCTTTAGACATACATAATTGAATTAAAAATTGAGAATGGGGTTCTATCACAATCTTTTTTGGTGCAAAAGCAAAATTATTTACAATCTTTACATCACTTAAAACATTATTTACAATACGAGGAGTATCTTCGAGAAAATCAAAAGAATCATGGTTCACTATAAGTTTTTTGTTGGGTATATCTAAAATAATTTTATTCTGTTGAATGAAATCATACCCTAAAATTATTTTATATTTATAAGCCCAAGAATTCTTAGTTACAAAAAATATCCCTTGAAACCATTTAGTGTCAATTTTGAATTTAGAAGAAATTGCAGACATATAAGGAACAGTATTGTTGTCGATAGTATGAATTTTTACAGATCTAGATAAATAACTTATTTTAGTGTTTTCTTTAATTTCATTAAGAGTGATAGGATCAATTAAACTAAGATTTGCACCAGTATCTAGTAAAGCCGGAATGGTTAAGTTACCAAATCTTAACAAAATAATAGGTAGAGATTCTGAATCGTTACTGTTATTACAGGTCATTACATGTTTATTTCCTTTTTCTACTCCTTCATTTGTATCTTTTATTTTACTATTTTTTTTAGTTATATCCTCTTCAGTTACCCGATTACTATTCTTATTGTTATTAGAAATTTTTGAATTATATTCCTTAACCTTATCATAATCTGAATTAAAATTTTTATCTTTAAGATTACTATTGACATATATTTTAGTTTTATATATTTTGTTCTTATCATTCGGAAATCTATCTTTTTTGCCAATATTTCTCTTTTTTAACCTTAAGTTACCAGTTAATTTTTGATCATTTGAATTTCTACTGGTTCTTGTAAGCTTTGTATTTTTCCACTTGTCACAAGAACCATTAACTAGTTTAAATTATTTTGTCTTCTGTCCGTACTGTTGTTACCCCTATTCCTAAAATTTCTATTGAATCCTCTTCTGAAAGAGCTGCGGCTTCTTTCATAAGGCTTAAATTTGTTGTTTACATTGGAGTTTTTAGGATAATACCAACATTCTGTGGTGATATGATTTCTACTACATATATGACAAGTTATCTTTGGTTGATTCAATTTGTTCGATTGTGAGATGTTGTTGACCGATTTAGTTTTAGTTAAATCATTTATTTTTTGAGTCAATTCCTCAATTTTTTTGTTGCTTTCTATCTGGCTTCTTAATAAAATTTCAATTTCTGATGATTTTGTTACATTATTCAGATGGGCTTCATTCATTGAAATCGCATTTTCAATATCTATAGCAATTTTGCCTATTTCATTGAAATTTGAGGCTCCCCTTTTCATAACCTCGATTCTAATATCCGGACGCATGCTGTCAAGCAGCTTTTGTGATTTCATTTTCCTAGCTAGACTTAAAGTTTGCTCATTACTATCTCCATTGATTTCTAGATACTCATTAGTAGCCTTTTCTACCTCTTCAATTAAATTTCTTATGCTTTGATTTGGTTTTTGAATCAATGAGTTAAATTTACTTTGTAACTCTGCATAACTTAATTTCCTAGAAAATTTATCTTTTAATAATTTAACTATGCATTCGTATTCCATGTCAACATTTGTTTTGGCCTCACTAACTACTTTCAATGCTTCTCCTGCAAGATTTAACTTTAATATCAGACTTTTTTTTTTTGTTGTCCCATTTTTCTAACTGAGCGATTTGCTCTAAATTATTCAGAAAAAAATTTAAATTTGCATCTTTGCTGCCATTGAAAGCTTGTAGCGAACTCGCTAAAGAATGTGAAGATTTAGCCATAATGTTTCAATTTAGATTTAAATCACAGAAATATTTACAGAAGTAATAGCTACCTTTAAAATATCAATGAAAAATTATTTCAACAATTAATAAATAGCATCAATTTTTGAGAATTCTACTGTTACACTGAAATATATATATATATATATCATAATCATCATTTCAAATATACACATAAAATACACCACTGTTTACTATATTCCCAAAAATTTTCAGTTTTCTATTTAATGAATTATTAATTTCATTCTAAATTTTGCAAACAAGAATGTTATCACTCAAAAAATATATATACAGATTAATAGGTATCACATGAAATACTTTGTCATAATACTGATATTTAGAAATATCAAAACATATGTTCAAGTTAAATTATATTTTCAAATATTAAAAACAATATTCCTTACAAGGAAATAAAGTATAAATTCACAGTAAATTTATCAATGATGTAATATGCAAAATATTTATCTGAGAGAGAGTGAGAAAATAAATCATTAAAATATCCTAGTATAATCATCACTAGAGTAATAATATATAAAAAAAATTATTTTCACACATTGATTACGTTTAAATTTAGAGCCAAATATCTAGAGAATTGAAAAAAAATTAAACTAATACCAGGTTCTGACCATAAACGGCGCCACATATCACACGGTGTTCATATATCATATTACACGGTACCACTATATCATGGTGGTTGCTTTATTATGGCATTGCATAATTAAATATTATCTATATTTATTTATCCATTTATATATAATACTTAATGATTACATTTAAATATTAAGATCAAGACTGACTGGCCGAAAAATTAATCAGTAATCAGCACGTGTATAAAATTGAGAATAAAAGATAAATTTAAAACTCAAGCATAGAAACTGTAAAATGAGAATGAAGCTGCAATCAAAAACTACTCTTAAATTTTATGCTATAAAATCATTTATAGTGATGGTAACACGTGCTGCGAAATAAATTAAGATCATAGGGTTAGTACAAAACATGTGAAACGCTCAATTCTCTAGAATAAAAAAAAAGATTTTAGAATAAGATCAAATCAAATAACTAATCAGTACAGAAACATCAAGGAGAATAGAATCAGAATATACTTACAAAAACATTTTTATTTTCTTGGCTATAATAGACAAGTACTTTAAGTACTGAAATTTTACATCAATTTTATGATTTCAAAACACCAAAATAATTTGCCATCGTATATCCATACTGGCAATGAAATATAAGATTGCTAAAACAGCAAAAAATTTAGAAAAAGATTTTGAGATTAGAAGAGATTCTTCCAACTCTACAGAATTTACTCCCTAAAACTGGAGCTGCACACTCTCTCGCTTTTTTTTGCTAAGGGGCCGAAGCCCCCTCGCCTCACGAAAACCAACTACCAACTCTTTCTTGTTTCAAAGCTCGCGGCAAGGATGAAAATCAGACTGATGCCAACAAAAACGAAAAGTTTTTCTATTTTGTCTTCGGCTTATCAGCCCTACACTCAATCGCCTCATCTTAAGCGGAATTCCAAGAGTCTCATTCCTTCATCTGATTGGCTCCGCTGCCGATCCATTGTCCAATAAGAGATGAGTGCATCCCGAAGATTTGCTTTCTTCAGACACTGCTTTCCATGTTGTTTTGTTTACAAACTGAAACTAGAATGTCTTTGAAATATGTGAGAAAAGATTTGTGAGTTCTTGTGCAAAAGTGTGATAATATTATTAGCAACAGTTATTACACTAAATGTTAAATTCCTATTTAACATATGGCTAGCACTTCCAGTTGAACTGGTAGACCGCATAATTGAAAGCATCACACATTGCTGCTAGAAGAGATCATACTCCATACTGAAAGTACTTTTTCTATTAAAACTGTCACATCGGATTTATATATTTTTTGCATCTGCTAATTTCTGTTGCATCATAATTTTCTGGTAAATACTTTTTTTCAGGTTATTTTATACATTATTATGTGCACTATAACGTGTGCCAATTTCATTAAATTCCATGCGTATTATTTTGATAATCTGGGCATATCATAATCAGCCATACCAACCAACATACTTTAGCTTCCTACAATATTTAAAGTGATGATGAAATATTTCAAATACACTTCTCTTGTTTAATTCTAAAACTTCATTGCATGATTCTGCGTGGCATGCATTATTAATATGTTTATATATAGATTTAAGTTTTTGGGAAATAAAATTTATGAAATCAAAAATGAAACGGAAATCTAATATTTTTTATGAAATCGAAAATCTTTCTTTCCGCTTTATATATTCTTTCCTGGCTCTTCTTTCAATGACGTTCCCTTCGAACAACCGCAACGTTTGTTTATTGCTGTGTAATTGGTTCTTGGTTTAGTTTATTGGTATTTTGTCATATATATTGGATTATTTTAAAATCACATTATGTAGGAGGGGTCACCGATATTAAGTGATAACCTATTTATTTTATATTTTATTTGTTGTTATACATTTGCAGAATTGTGTTCTTATTACAAAGTATGGCTTATAGTAATCCTTTAATAACTTTAAGAATAGATTATTCTTTTATATTTTTATAAAAGAGAGACATCTCTTTAAAGAATTCTAGGCACAATTAGGTATATTAAAAGAATTCTAGGCACAGTTTTAATAAAAATTTGCGTAAACTAAAGTAACAACCAAATGTCGTGGTAAATATGGGAAAAAGTTACCAACAGTCGTTAAAAAAGAAATAATGACATGATTTCCGATCCCTATACAGATTTTAATTCTTTTTTATGTGTCTTATTCCACATTTTACCTTAAAATACTTGACCTAACGAAGGACACTTTTGCTGCAGTGGATTAAGACGCTTTAAATGTAACTACTATGAAGTTAAAGTGATATTAATAATGTTACTATGGAAGAAAATATTTACGCTCAAGATCGTTAGTCGTTTCGTGTCGCCAAACGCTTCGGCCACATGGGTGTAGCAAGTTCGAATCCCACCATACATCTGTCCTTCCCGCATTCCTTCTATCTTTGCATTGCCCTTTTCTAAAGTGTACAATCTGTATGATGTTTGATGTCTAATGATGTTTTCAGTGATGAAAATGCAAGTCACCAACTGCATATGCAATAATCAATAAAAACATAGTTTGCCTGCTGTTTCATATCTTTACTTCTTGACATTTTCTAAAAGATATAACAACATAACAATAAAATGTAAGGTAATTCAACTTTCATTTCCTCAACATTAGATACAACGTAACATAAAGCAATGTAATATATTTAAATTTTACCAAATGAAAGATGAATATAACATCTCATCTCGTAAGTTTCTTGAGTTGAGTTCAAACTATCACTTTCTTTATGTATCCAATAACTTTTGAAAGAAATATAAAGTGAAATAAATAAATATAAATATTTCGAATGCAAGTAGTTGGCAAAACATTTCTTTTGTGCTATAAAGCATTCATGAAATATGTGATATTTCAGAAAATCTAATTTCGCGGACTCACAAAATTGTTGTGTTACATATAATTTGATTCACTGCGAAGAACTCTATCGAAATTCAATTATCTTACAGCTTTTTTGTCTGCTTTTTTTTTCCAATCATTTTATGCGGATTGAAAAAAAGTGAAGTTGAAATGATTGTCGCCTTTTAAATGAATTGAAGTTATATTTCTTCTAAATCTCTTCGTACGTTTGAAATGAAAAGAGTTTTAGATATATTTGATTTAATATTACACTGTATCAAATTTGAATTTGATTTTAATAGATTGCATAAAACGGATTTTTGAGAACAAGAAAAAAAGATTTAGATATCCAAATTTAGAATCATGTCTTGTGAAAGGTAATAAGGTTTTTGAAATAATGCATGTTCTTGGAAATTTTCTTATGATGAACTACGAAAGTTTTAAAATTGGAATTATTTTTGGTTCTTGAATACAAAAATGGTTATGATATGTAATTATCGCTGAGCGAAATTGCGGGGAAAATATCTAAATTCAAATTATCATTTAATTGAAGATAGTAAAACTTTTGCATTGATTCATGTTCTGATGCATTTTCTTTTGAACTATAAAAGTGATTGATAAGAATAATGTTATACTCTGTTTTTATAAAAATCTTAAGTAATGCATATTTCGAAGTTCGATTTCTTCTCTTATAGAAGATAATATAGTTTATGCATTAATTTATGCTGTGATATGTTTTCATTTGAAATATATGAGTTTAAGAATAAGATAATGATTTATTTTCATATTTGATAAACTTAAAATGCAATAAATTGATTATGGAACAGAATATTAAAAATTGCATTTTGTAAAGTATAATAATGTTTTTTTTAGTAATCCATGTTTCTAAGTTGTTTATTTTAAAATAAAACAGCTCTATATTAGAATAAAGTACCCATTCTAGTTTTAAAAATATTCATAGGTAGTATAAATATATTGCAATAAACGTAGAAGTGATCCACAAACGAACTAAACATTTTAATTTAAGTTCACAGCGTAGAGCTACTCAAAGATAGAACAAAATGTATTTTTTTCCACGTATTTTCTTTTGAAATATAACAGCTTTAGCTTAAAATAATGCCCCCGTTCTACTTTCTCCAAAGCTTTACGCATGCATATTTAGTCAAAATAGTTTGCAATGAATGAAGGTATAAACCATAAAAGAACTAAGTTCTTGACTCAAAAAGTACAGCTACTCAAAGATAACAGAAAGTGTATTTTCTTCCCATGTATTTTCTTTCGAAATGTAACTGCATTAGATTAGAATAATGCCTCCATTTTAGTTTCCTAAAAAGCTTTACACATGCATATTTAGTCAAAATAGTTTGCAATGAATGAAGGTATAAACCATAAAAGAACTAACTTATTGACCCAAAAAGTACAGCTACTCAAAGATAACAGAAAGTGTATTTTCTTCCCATGTATTTTCTTTCGAAATGAACTACATTAGATTAGAATAATGCCTCCGTTTTAGTTTCCTAAAAAGCTTTGCACGTGCATATTTAGTCGAAATAGTTTGCTAAGAATGAAGCGCTGTGAAACATAAAATAACTAAACATCTTGACTCAAGCAAAGAGCTACTCAAAGATAACAGAAAATGTATTTTTTTCTGTAATATAACTGGATTAGATTAGAATAATGTCCCCTTCTGGTTTCCAAGACGGTTTGCTTATGCTATTTTAATCTAAATAGATTGCAATCAACGGAAGTGTGAACCATAAAGGAATTAGGCACCTTAGTTCAAAATCACAACCTCTTATACTCTTATACTCTTATACTTTTACACTCTTATAATCACAAACTCTTATACCTCTAAACTCTTATACTGAGGAGTACTGAAAATTTGCAACAATCTATGCTCTCACAAATTTTCCATTGATACGTGAAAGTTAGAGTACAAAACTGTTTCTGAAATGCTTACAATATGCATAGATCATAACGCTATTTGTATTACGTTCGTTGTTTCTCATGTAAGAATGGCCAAATAGTCCGGATTAAATGATTTAATGAATTTTAGGAATGTTTTAAGGTGTATAATGAAAATGTTTAAAGAAATATTTCATTTTAGGTAAATATTAAAAATTTTTATTATTTATTTATTTATTAATTTTTTTTATTTATAACCGTCGTTGAACAGCCGACCCAATTTTTGGGTTTACGACTGCTAATGTTCAACTACGTAGTCTTAAAATTTCGAACTCAATCCAGAAGACAAGTGAATTCCTGGATCAAGTATTGGGAGAAATTTGCCTTCGTGGTGAACTTTTCGATGAAACAAACCCACATTTGCGTTACATTAAGAGGAAGACCACGAGAACCTTCCACGGTTATCCGGACGGCAAGGGGACTCTAACCCATGATCCGTCTACCACTGAGGATATTTCAAGTCAGCATTGTGGTCGGTGCAAGCTGGATGCAGAATTCGTATCGACCAGCTACTGCTGGATTTGAACCCGGTTCACCTCATTGGAAGGCGAACGCTCTATCCCCTGAGCCATCGCGGCTCATTATTCATAAAAAAAATTTAAAAAATTTTTTAAGAGAACATCTAACACTTTACTTTATTTATGTTTATTTATAATTTAAAATGAATCTTGCGTAGTGACTTTTAAAGTGTTCCATCACTATATACTGTGAAATGTAAAAAGTACACAAAAAAATGAAATTTTTTATCTTTCAGCTGGGTAAATACTGAATTCTATTAAAAAGAAAATGACTCATTATTCACTTCTTTAACACACCTCTCGTCTTATCTCTGCTCTTTTCTAACCACTCTAAAGTTTCTTTAGGCGAAAAAAGATAGAGTTGAAGTTTTATAAGTAATCAATTAAGTTTAATGGAGCACAAAAACCGATATCATCAATCAATATAAGTGCAATGTTTTAACTCATCGAATAATAATTTAATCTTGTAAAAAAAATACATAAAAGCAATGTCTCGTAACATTTAAAAAAAACAGTTTAATGCTATTATCAGCAAATTATAAATTTTCTACTTACTCTTTATTGGAAAAAGATAAATATATATATATTTTTTCTTTTTTAGAGAAAAGTTTTAATAGATGCTAAAACTGAATTATACAGTATGTTTTTTTATTCTGCAGAAAAATTAAAATACACACATCCGATTATACATGTATAATTATGATTATGAATTTATTAAAGTAAAAGGCAAGCAAGTAAAATAAAAATAAATCATAAAATAAGAAGGTTTTGAACAGCCATTGATTACAGTTTGATATACAGAGCTCTTTATATCTTGTATAAATACGATTTTTAAAATTAAAATAATGCTGTAAGAAACTACATAATCATTAAATCTCTAAACTAACTTTTTTATTTTATTTTATTGAACCCCTTAGCAGAATAAGCATAACAGATAGATAAATACTTGTATTTAAGTATATGACTTTTACCTAACAAGCAATTTTCCAGAAATAAGCACCCCAATTGGACTTGTTGATTTTTTTGAGTCATAGGTGGCGCTGTCATCGTAAAATGTAAATAGGTTTAAAATTTATAAAAATGGTGATAACCGGAGAGACCAGATGATTATTAAATAAGAAATAGATATGTTTCATATTTGAAACCCGACCCCACAAAACAAAATTTATTTTGTAAATAAAATCAAACAAAAATAATTTAGTTTCTTATTTTGCAATAGTCTCCCGTGCATGATAGCAAATATAGTATTCGTAAAATACTTTTATTAAAACTGAAATTTATTTTATCATATAAGCTAATACTTTTCTTTTCATATAGCAATCTCGATTCCAAAAATACTCGAATTACAATTGCTAGAAATAAATAGCCCGTTTAAGGGTTAAAGGGAAACATATCGTTAATTTTTAGTGGTTATTAAATAAAAAGGACTCGCATTGTTCTCTTTCAGTTCAATTTATGATAAAAATACTGTATTTCTGAAAAGCAATGTCCGTGTACAAGCGGGCTAAAGTTGTCGTACTTTAACATATTTTTACGTTTTTTTTCCCGAAGTAATAGCAAGGTTGCTAACTTTCTACGCTTTTGGAGGAAATTTCTTCAAATGGTAGCTAAGTTTATGCGTTAAGGGATTATTCTTTGTTTATTTTTAATTTTATTCAAAGTAATTTTCCAAAAAACTACATGTAGAGGCTTCTAAAGTTTATGAAAAACGCCAGTTTGTTCCTGACCTTTCATGGCAAGGCTTTCAAAATGTTAACCTTTATTATTTTATTTTACACCTTAAAATATTATTTGCCAACCTGAGGTGTTCAAAGAGGTGGTTAATTATCGACATATGGTGAACTGTGAAGAGTGCTTGCCATAACCTCATTTCAACCTGAGGTGTTTTATTTGACTTAAAGTTGGGAAATAATGTCCTAAGGTGTTGTTGTAGTAAGCCATTAATGCAAGGGAAGAGATCGTTCTTGTTTTTCAGTGGCGCCATCTATTGCCCGAGAAATTTAACTTCTACCAGACCTAACCGTTTATAGGGCGGACCCATTCTTTCATCCATAGATCGTAATTTTGACCAGAACCAAAAGACGATCAATCTCCAATTCAGTAGCCCCGGAGGTATAATTTGTTATGGACACATGAAGGAATTTTTGACCCGACAGATTTAACGTGCACCAGTCACCATATACTACAAGGGGAGTCTTCGACCGGCTGGATTCGAACTCCCGTTCACTGGAACTGAGTCCAGCGCCCTGCTAACCCGGCTATACCAGCCCATCCTAAGGTGTTAAATTATAAACTTAATGTTGAAAATTTACAGGCATTGCAGAAATGCCAACTTGCTTCTGACCGGATGAGTATTTTTGAGAAGTAGTCTTTTAATGTATGATTCTCGGTTTCGTAAATTTAATTTTTAACGTTTTTACTGATCACTACTTCTAAATAATTCAAAGGCTTTTTCTAAACATCAGTTAATTATAGTTTAAACAATTTGAACCTCTTAAAATGTTGGCGATATTAAAGGCGATGAAATTTGGCGATATTGTATTTCTCTACCGTCTTTTAAAATGTATTGTCTAATCTGGTGCAGTTGGCCACTAATCTAAGTATAAAACTATTCTAAGTATAAAATTGAAACCCCTAAGGTAGGTATGGGATAAAACTCCATCAAATAACAACCTCGTACATATACCTCGATTCAACCTCAAAAACACCTCACAAAATAAACTGTTCTCAAAAACACCAATTTTTTTTTATAAAGATTATCTATTAATTGTAAACTTTTTTTTGGTTTTGATGCCATTAATTCTTAGATCTCAATAATTATGGACAATGTTTTTAACAGGAATTAAATCCTATAAGAAACTAAATCAAATTAATTTTTAAGTGAAAGCATAAAATTAATTCATTGTTTAAAGTCCTTATTGGTTCAAAATAAAGCGTATTATAATAATCAGTCCCTTAGAGAAGTGGCTGTGCTGAATAATACTCTCATCTAGTTACTTAAAATTACCCTTTTCGATATAAAACAGAAGCCTTTAAGTTTCTATGTTCTGGGTTCTTCCTCCAGATGTTGATTTAATATGCATAATGTGGAAAAGCGAAGCATTTTAATCTTCAATTAAGCATATTTACTTGAGTTTGTAAATGTTGAGCTTGTTATGGTTTCAGTTATTATAATTATAATGTTAACTATAAGTAGAAAACTTTGTAAATATCATTGTTAAAATTTAGGAATTTTCTTATAGTTGTAGATAAATATGCGAGCTTTATTATAATTAAGCTTGGAGTTTCTAAAGATTGAACTTTCAGAAAAAAATTCCGCTCCGAAACATTGTAGTAGTTGGTCTCTATGCATTTTTCTTTGGTAACTGCTCGGCGCTGAAATTAGATCCATACTTATTAAGCTGGCTTACTACGCTTTCAATATAATGGCTTATTATGCTTTTTATAGATATTTATTATTCCCAATTGTAAATGTTGGATTTAATATGCTTTTAGTTATAATTAGAAAGCAATGTAAACATGATTGCTAAAATTTGGGGATTTCCTTACAGTTGTGGATAAATATGCGAGGTTTATTATAACTAAGATTGAAGTTTCTGAAAGATTGAGCCTACATAAAAATTCCATTCCGAAACATCGTAGTAGCTAGCATCGATTTATTTTTCTTAGGTAGCTGTATAGCTTTGAAATTTGATTGATATGTTTGATTGACTTATTATGCTGGCTTATAATGCTTTCAATATAAGGGCTTATTATGCTTAATTATAATGCCCGATTGTAAATGTTAGATTTAATATGCTTTTAATTATAATTAGAAAACAACGGAAATATGATTGTTAAAATTTATAAATTTTCTGAGGTTATAAATAATGTGCGAGTTTTATTTTTAATGAGGTTGCAGTTTCTGAATGATTAAGCTTGCACAAAACTCTATTTCGAAACATTGTAGTAGTTACACAATTTATCGTACAATTTATTCTTCTTAAGTAGCTGTTCCGTTTAATAGAAATGATTTTCGGGATATAGTAAAAATTCTTATTTTTCTTAGGTAGCTGTATAGCTTTGAAATTTGATTGATATGTTTGATCGACTTATTATGCTGGCTTATAATGCTTTCAATATAAGGGCTTATTATGCTTAATTATTATGCCCGATTGTAAATGTTAGATTTAATATGCTTTTAATTATAATTAGAAAACAACGGAAATATGATTGTTAAAATTTATAAATTTTCTGAGGTTATAAATAATGTGCGAGTTTTATTTTTAATGAGGTTGCAGTTTCTGAATGATTAAGCTTGCACAAAACTCTATTTCGAAACATTGTAGTAGTTACACAATTTATCGTACAATTTATTCTTCTTAAGTAGCTGTTCCGTTTAATAGAAATGATTTTCGGGATATAGTAAAAATTCTTATTTTTCTTAGGTAGCTGTATAGCTTTGAAATTTGATTGATATGTTTGATCGACTTATTATGCTGGCTTATAATGCTTTCAATATAAGGGCTTATTATGCTTAATTATTATGCCCGATTGTAAATGTTAGATTTAATATGCTTTTAATTATAATTAGAAAACAACGGAAATATGATTGTTAAAATTTATAAATTTTCTGAGGTTATAAATAATGTGCGAGTTTTATTTTTAATGAGGTTGCAGTTTCTGAATGATTAAGCTTGCACAAAACTCTATTTCGAAACATTGTAGTAGTTACACAATTTATCGAACAATTTATTCTTCTTAAGTAGCTGTTCCGTTTAATAGAAATGATTTTCGGGATATAGTAAAAATTAGACAGTTATTGCTTTTAGTAACAGCTAAAAATACATACAAATATAGCCCTTTAAACTTGCTTATTACTCATATAACGTTACTTTAAGATATTGATAGTGATATTTGAATATTTTGCCGACCATTTGGAGTACTGCCAGTGGCACATTTTCGCGTGGCAAATCATCGGAAATGAAAATGAAATTTCTTTGTTGTATTTTGTTTAAAATATCAAGATAAATCATTTTTGTCAAAATTTTAAAGCGTTTGGGGCAGAGTAATTAATTGTCGAAATTTCAATGTATTTACAGCCCAAAATGTGTTTATTGCACCTTTTATACGCTACGTATCAGTCAATCCAAAAAAAACAAACAAACAAAATTTAAATCTTCTTAATACACATATACATGCATACTAGATAAAAGGGTTTAGAGGTCATAAGGTTAAAATGTTACATACATACATTTAAAACATTTCAAAGTTCTTACAGCGTAACAAGAAATTTCTTTTATAATTCTTTCATCCAGGTTTGTAAAGAAATACAGATGAAAAGTTTGCTTCATTAAACTTGCTTCGCTTTTACGTGAGAACATAAAGATAAACAAAAGAGAAACCTCAACACATAGATCAATGAATGCTCACAAACAATACAAGCAGTTACGTAATATCAAAAAGAAAACAGGATTACCCCATCAACCGTTTCTGTCTCTACTAATTTTTAAAGCCTTTATCTAGATTTTAAAAATAACTGAAGCAGATGATGTGGTGCATAAAGTATCTATTTCATGGGAAAGCTCAGTAAAAGTCTACAAAAATATTGTCTTAAGCTTTTTTCGTGGATTGAAGTCATTCGGATGGTTTTAGTTTAAATAAATGTTTTGAAATTTAAACAAATTAGGTTTTAGAAATTATTTAAACGTAATTTTTTTTTTAATATTTTCTCAAGTCTGTTTCTAGTAAATAAATATCACTCTGAACAAAAGTTGGGAATGTTTCAAAATGGAAAACTCTTCATTCTTTTAAAAAAACAAATATTAAAAATTAAGCAAACAAAAGCTTTCATTTATATCTAGGTTATAACAACTGCTTTTTTTTCTCCTTGGCAAAAAAATGTAAACTGTTTTCTATTTATATTTTTAAAAAAAGGACCAATAATCTTGTTGGCTCAATGTGCAACACGAAATGAAGAGATGAACACTAAATAAGCCAAAAGTAAGAAAAAATATTAAAATTAGTTAATAAATGAAACATGATAAATTTACTATATATGAAAATGACTTAAGAAAATATATGTTTACAAACAACAATTTTATTACATCTTGTAACGATCATTGTACAGCCGACCAGATTTTGGTTTTATAACTAGTACTGTTCAACTTCGAAGCCTTGCAATATTGAGCCAAACCCAGAAGACAAGGGAACTCCTGGATCAAGTATTAGGAGGAATTATTTTGATGAAACGGACCCGCCTTTGCGTTACATAAAAAGGTAAAACCACGAAAACATCCCATGGCTTGCCTGAGGGCAAAAGAATTATAACTCATGATTTGTCTACCACTGAGAATATTTTTCGTCAGTACAGTGATCGATGCGAGCCGGGTGTGGAATTCGTATGACCGCTGGGATTCAAACTCGTTTCATTTCATTGGAAGGCGAGCGCTATATTCCTTGAGCTACTACGGCTTTACAAACAACAGTTAGAGGTTTAAAAATTAAACAAAATCTATCTATCAACTTGCATTACATAATACTGGCTGAGAATCAAAAGAAAAGCAGTTGATACAGCTGCATAAATTTCAGGGAATAACTTTTTTTTCTGCTATTTTGCACATTTACTTTTTTTTAGACTTTCAGCGTTTTAAATTGAATGGCTGCCGTGACGTGACTATCGTATTTAAATCATAGCATTTCTAGATCCAGAAGCCAATAAGGTTCGACACACAGGCCAGACGTCTTTTAAAGGTATCCAATTAAATATAATTTAAATCAAATGGTTAGGCATAATCACATCACTTCTTCAAGATTTGCAAGTATCAGAATAGAGTTTAACCCTTTTGAAGGCCATGGGAAGTATACTTACCACCACTTTCTTACCACTTTTAATTTAGGTTTTCATTTGTTAATAACTTCAGCTTTCTTGAAGTGCGTTTGAATAAAATTGGTAACCATATGTTAGTTTAAAGTAACGTATAAAAGTTATAAAATGCATAATTCCTTTTGAAGTTTGGAACATTTATAAATTTTATTTTATAAATAAAGAAAAATAAAAGTCAATAAGTTCCTAATAAGTCGTGTGAAATATATTTACCACCAAAAAAAATGGCATTTTTATAAACTAAATGAGTTTTTTTTCTTATATCAATTACTATTCTCAAAACAATTTCAATTCCAAAAATATTTTAATGTATCTTTACTAGAAATAAATGGCCCATTGAAGGGTTATTTTGAAGAGCTCAGAAAACTGAAAAGAAAACACATGGAATTATGACAATTACACTTAGAATTAATTACTATTTCATGAGAACTGAAGAATTATTTATGTGGCATGGTGAGCAAAGTAATTTCAAGGGTTTCAAATCAAGAATCACACATTAAAAAATAAATTTTTCTTCCACTTACGAAGAAAAAAGTAACGAGGAAAGCTGGAGAAAATTTGTTTTACAATATTTTAAGGCTTGAAATATTTTCTTATTTTCACATTGAATTTAAGCAGTTATCAGTAAAAAAGAAAATAACTTATATACTTGCAGGCCGTTAACGATCTTTGAAAAAGACTAAGTAAAATCTTCTACAACTCATAAAACTGATGTTAGGGATTTTTTTTTCTTATTTTTGTGACAATGTATACAAAGCAAGAAACCATTTTTGATTACCGCAATTACAAAGCTTAAGTGAGATGAAACGAAAATTTGATTATAAATGTTTTTGCTACACTTTCGGCAGTGAATCCATAAAATTTAATGACTTTAAAGTGAAAAAAAAATATGAAGGTAATATGCAGGATGCGAGCTAAATCTTTGCGTTAAGTTCATATATTTATATCGGTTACATAAATAATGTATGTTATTTTTCTAATAAAATTTTGTAAATAAAAATACGTTTATTCCTATTTCTTAAGAAAAATTATCAAGCCTGTTGTAGCACCTAAAAGCGTCATTCCAGCAAAAGTAGCGAAATTTGAATCCGTTTCAGAAAAAAATATTCCAAGTGGAATGTCGTTCCAGAAAAATGTTCCGAGGTAGCATGCCGTTCCAAAAACTATTTCAAAGTTGAATATTGTTCCAATTTTAAATCATCAGTCTAGAACGGCAATATCAAAATTTAAACAGTTTTATATTATTATGGGGCTCGCGTTATGCTTACAAATTGGAATCGAACTTAAAGACAAGAAAACGTTCTGTAAACTGCATTTTAATTCAACAGTAATTTCTATTAACAAATTGAGGGTTTGCTCATTGTTAATCCCTGATTGACCCCAACTCGATTGACCCCAACATTCAATTTACTAACGATGAAGAAATTACTCCAATTTCACATCTTTTAAATGATCTGGTAACTAAACTTCTTGGTTAAATGTGATAACTGAGAGGTACTCGAGTATAAATGTTTAACCCTTTACACTTCAGGTTTTTCCACAATTAAAGATCCCGTAACTACTAAAAGCTTATTGTTTTCGCTTTTACCAAACATTATTAAGAAAAAAATTTAACATTCAGTGTAGTAGGTAACTAATTAGCAAGAGTGGTACCTAAAAGGCACCCTTGGAGGGCAAAGGGTTACGTTATATCCTGCCCCCCCCCCCTTTAACTGGGTGCCGATGGCCGCTTGCAGCACTACATTCAATCACAAGTTATTACTAACATGATAGTGAAAATGGTAGTTGCAGATAGTTATAGATAAGAGCACGTGTGATATGTGATAGTTATAGATAAGAGCATGTGTTATATGTGATAGTTATAGATAAGAGCATGTGTGATATGTGATAGTTATAGATAAGAGCATGTGTGATATGTGATAGTTATAGATAAGAGCAATTGAACCATGTTGACTCAGGGGATAGAGCGTTCCCCGGGTTCAAATCCCATTGATGGCTGGTCGATGCGAATTCTGCATCCGCCTTGCACCGACCACAGAGCTAACGTAAAATATCATCAGTGGTAGAATGAACATGGGTTAGAGTCCCTTTGCCATTAGGCTGACCGTCGGATATTTTCGTGATTTTCCTCCCCATATAACGCAAATGCTGGCTAGTTCCATCAAAAAGTCCACCACGAAGGCAAGATTTCTCCCGTTACTTGATCCAAGAGTTCCCTTGTCTTCTGGATTGGGTTCAAAATTCAAAAACTACGAAGTTGAACTAGTAGTCGCAAGCCCAAACAATAGGGTGGTCTGTTCAATGACAGTTATAAAATAAAATAAGATAAGGGCGTTTTGGGACTATATACATAAGTGACGTTTTTGCGTTTTTTGCAACTTGGCAGAGAGATGCCTTACTTTTGAAATAAACTGCTGAGTGTCCTAATCCAAAGTGATCTTGTAGCATATGGATTTGGAAGATATCATTAAGTTTTTCTTGGCTGCATTGTTTACCTTGTAACAGATGTTAGAATTTAGTTTTACTCTATGTTTGTGAAGATAATTCAATTTTTAGATTGCGATGTATGCCATCGTAAGTGAAATATTTTGCACTGACATGTTTTAAAAGAAATATATCTTTCAAGTGCTTCCACAGCTAATCAAGAAGATATTTTTCAATTTTTTTTTTAATTTCAAACCAATTTATTTTTAATTTTAAGCAATTATTGTCAAATTTCTACAAATTTCGACCCATACAGAGGCAATAAGGAAAGTTACAAAATTTTGCTCCTCCTCAGTGAGATGTTAATTAAAACCTTTTAAACTCTACCATTAAAAGAATTAAGATACTTTGATTTTTTCGATTCACCCTAATGCATATAATTTGTAATGGAAAATATAGATACAAACAATTTAGCTAATATTTGCTTAGATCATAAAGTGCAGAATGAGTTTAAAAAATTACATTTCACTAAGCTTTTTATTTCTTTTTCTTTGAAGTTTCGAAAGAAACTTTAATAACCACTACTTGAATTATTTAAAACTAATACAGCAACGTGAGGAAAAATTTAACGGCATTTTTTTAACGTTGAGCTCATTTAATTTAATGAGTACTTTTGTCATCCGTTTACAATAATAATGAAGTTAGCACTTATTCATTTGATCATACGTTCTTTAATGACCTCGTTGAAGACAAAATCACACGAGAAATCTTTCCTGAAATAGCTAATTACGTTATTAAATGAAAAGGCAGAAAAAGTGAAGCATAGGCATAAAGATATAATGATCTTTATCAGGTAAAGGACGTTAAAAAGAACTACACATTATGTTCTATCATCGCATAAATTTTTGCACATTATACTGTAAGAACTTTCGACAGAAATTAACTTATGTGCTTCAAATGGCCATTGTAAATCTCATCTATCTATACAAAAAAAAAAACTATTTGGAAAGGGAAAAAACAACAATATGTAATAAAACAAAATAAAAGTAATTGTAATAAATCTAGTTTGTAAAAAAGTAAATTTCCCTTCTTCCAAAACTGTTTTAATTCATCATCTCTTAGAACTATAAGTCCCATGTGCCTCTTTAATCTATACAACTCATACAGTTATACCTCTCATACCGCTTAAACCCTTTCAAGACCAGTTTTTTAATCCTAATAAAATTTTATTTTACCATAAATATGTTCGAATAAAAAAAATTAAGGAAATAAAGTAAATACTTTTTAAATAACGATCTTTAACAATGTTTTAAGACATTTATTTGTTTCCAGAGCACTAACATAAAAATATTTTTTAATGAAAGTAAATAAATTAAAACATTATTTTAAACTATTCCATTTATTATCGTCGTTTATTAAAATGGACAATATTTAAACTCTTTACCCATTAATCACTTAAAATCATGAAAGTGATTGTTTTAGTTTAATTTATAACCTTTTAAGGGAATCCGATATCAGTTTCTAAGTTTATATTGCTAAAGTTAGGTTCAAACAAAGGTAGAATCATTCATTTTAATATTCGCAAAATGTTCGACGCAACGCTCAGTTCGAAATAGAACTAGGTAATTTATTTGCTTAAAAGCTTGGTAGAAACAGATAATGCACACCAGTACTAGCATAATAACCAAAACTTATTTTCTTTTTAAAAAAATATTTTCGATGTTCATTGTTTCTATGTATAAAAAAAGTGTTTGATAACTTTATCAGAGTAAAGTTCTTAATTTGTAATAAACTAATGAAATACATGTATCTTTTTTTTTTATTTAGTTTTTAATTTTGAAAATTCGCAAAAATTGTGACTTTCTTTTAAATTTTTCACTCTAATATTTTGATTAAAAACATTCATATAAATAATGAAAAAATGTTTCAAATATATATATAGCAAAATAAATAAATACAAAAAACCAGAAAAAAATTAAGAAAAACAATAAGTGTCATTTATTGCGCATAAGCCGCAAGTAAATAGAACTCATAAGATAAGTTCGAAATGAAGATAAGACAAAGGTAAATTACAGACAAATGAAAAAAGGGTAATTTCCCTTTTTTCACTTATATATGAAATCATATATATATGAAATCAACTTAGAGAAAATAAAATATTCTGGTAGCTTCAGGTAAAATAATATAAAAGAATTATTAATATTGCTATCACTTCTTACTTTTTTCAGGTGCGTATGAACCCTAGATACTTACTTTTTAAAATAATTTATCACGATTCAACATAAGCTAAGTAGCATATCATATCTATATTTTTAACTTATAGTGAAAGGGTGAGGAAAAAGATGGCAAATTGAACTAAACCAAGAAACATTCATCAAAAATATACTTTGCTAACAATAAGAAATATTTACTTACGAAATGCTGTATGTTGGCATATCTGTATTATTTTTTTACCAGAATGACCTGTCTGGGCACAACATGCCTCATTATAGAAGTAAGCAGCAAAAAAATGCCTTTATTTAAAAAAATGGGGTAGGGAATTTACCTTTAAATGTTTATTTAGATGTAGGGGAGTGTCGGGTACCCCCGCCCACTGTCAATTTCATATGTAAAGAATATTTCTTCAAGTCAATGGGCCATCGGACATTAATTGTTATATTAAAAAAAGATTATTTTCAAAGTTTCAAGTATTTATGCAGCTGGTAACATGGTAAACAATAGTTTTGAAAATATGTTGAATACAGTAGTAAAATTTTTTTAATTTCTATTTTTTTATGTTTAACTATTCTTTTTTTGGTTTATTCTTTTTGCACTATTTATTTGGTGATAAAACAATAGAAAAATACAAAAATATTGATTATTACTCAATATTATACAGAAATATAAGCAATACTCCTTAAGTGGGCGGGGCTACCCGACTCTCCCCTAGGTCTTGATTCGGTTGGAAACTTTCATATACACTTTTGAATCGCTTACATATAGTGGTAAAAAATTACTTTAAAAGAAATTCGTTGAACAAAAAATTATGCATTAAAATGTAAACTTAGATACCATTAGACACTAAAGTACCTCTACTTGGTAGCGATGTATGCATTTATTATAAATACCAAAATCAGAAATAAAAAATACTAAAAATAAAACATAAACTCAGCTGCCACTAAAAGAAATTTTCCCAAAAAGCGTAGAAAGTCAACAGCACAGCTATTATTTCATTAACCTATTGACTTTATTCCTTTTACCAACATTAGACTAATACCTCTAAAGCAATATTCTGAATGCGTTTAATATGTTTTGTAAGTTAAAACGAGTTTTAACTTGTGTTATACATAGTTTCTACTTTAAAAATTAAATAATAAGCAGATTAAAGTAAAAATAAATAAATGTTAAAGGTATTAAAAATAAATATTACAATGGGGATTCAAGTATATCGTACAGAAAAACAATACCTTGTATAACTGAACTTGTATACCTGTTGTATAACTGAACAACACCATGTTATTTTCCAGGCAATAAAACTATATGGACAATAATAGCAAATTGCGACGCCAAAATTCGATTTAATATATTATTAGATATCATCTACCAGCTTTTGATCTTCGAAAGAAAACTTTTAGTGGTAATGAAACTAGAATTTAAAAACAATTGTTGGCAAAAGTATTCTGCCGTGCAATTGAAAAATCAAGCGACAAAAAATTCAAAATTGAGATTATTGTATTCTTTTTTTGGCATCTTTGTATGGTAGGCTACATATTGCAAGAAAAGATTTTAAAAAATAAATTTTACTTTATCAGTTTTTTGACTTTCTATTTTAACGTTAACAATAAAAGGAAAATAGTCATCAAACCACTTTATCTTGGAATCAATCGCGAAGTACTTACGTTGTTTTTCCAATGGCATGGCAGTACTATAGTAAGTTTGCCAAACTTGAAGCCACCGTCATTCGATTACATACTTGCCAAACACAGAGATGCCAACTTGCTCCGCTTTGTAAAACAGTATTTTCTAGTGGTAGCGAAATTTAAGTTACTTTGATTTTAGTATTTTTCATTTTAAGTAATTTTTTTCACCACTAAATATCAAAAATTATAATTATTATATAAAACGCAACGTTAAAGCATCCATCAACTGTTTACTCTATTAAAAAGTAAGCGTAACTATCCTTCTTTAACGAATTTTACTATATAATTTGCTACCACTTTATTAAAACTATTCCAGAAAGCTGAGCAAGTTGGCATCCCTGCAAACATTACGTTTTTCAAAAATGTAAATTTTTCTTGTGGTATAGAAATTTTAATCTGGTGTTTCCACACACACACACACACACACATATATACATATATATATATATATATATATATACATATATATATATATATACATATATATATATATATATATATATATATACATATATATATACATATATATATATATATATACATATATATATATATATATATATATATATACATATATATATACATATATATATATATATATATATATACATATATATATATATATATATATATATATATATATATATATATTATATATATATATATATATATATATATATATATATATATATATATATATATATATATATATATATATATATATATTATATATATATATATATATATATTAACCAATGCTCAATAAACTTTTGAAAAACTAGCAGACCTACCATACATTCATAAAAATAATTAATAATTAATTTAAAATAATTTTAAATCCTATTTATTCAAACAATAAAATTTGAATACGTAAAGATTATATCTTCCTGAAAAACCGGAAGAGTTGGCAGGTAGGTTATTATCATACATTTATATAGATGTTTAGTATTCAAGAGTAGTTACTATTCAAGATTTAAAATATTCTTAATTAAACTTATAAATGCAAGAATAAATTGAGCAAGCATAAGTTTTACTCTCGTTTTATGCACAAAATTAACATATTTCGAAAAATCCAAAAGAATAAACTGTTATGATATCCATGATATGTTAAAGATTTGAGTAACACGCCGTGTAGTAATATAGTCCATGCAAAGTTGAACAAATAATTTTTAACTATCACTTTTAATGCTTCATTAAAATGTTTCTAAAAATAGTTAACAGCTACGTTTTTAGCAACTGTAACAGAAAGTTTGCCGCCTCAACCAAAAATCTCATTATGTGGATCGATCGGTTTATTACCATTTCTTTTCAAAAATCAATTCCTGTTTGTTTAATAATAAATATAGTAATTATAACTTGAAAAACAGTTTAGTGGTCCTAAAAAATCATCTTCTTTGGAATATTCGTTTCGCAAATTTGCATGACTGGAAGATGGCCCGTGCAATAACCAAGTAAAATTCATCCAAGGGAAAGGACGAGTTGAGTAAAAATGGCATCGAATGAAACATAATTCATCCACTAGGAAATCTACCACTCACGAAAATTTTCATGATCTTTATCCTAAATTTAATGTCTTTGAGCTAACTAATTCTTAAGACATTCCTATTACAACTACTCTGGTATTGATGAATATGAATTGGTTTTTTAAGAGAAGTGTTGATTAAAAGTTCCACTAAAAGGGATTTTTGTTTGTGACGCTAGACCAGGGGCTTCCAATATATTTTATATATTGGAACTTTATATATATTTACTAATATATTTTAGTTCGCTGGCCACAAAAAAAAGGCTTCATAGGGCGCCAGTTGGTAACCACTGCGCTAGACGTTTGTGTCCATGCAAAGTTCCATTGATAGACTCGTATTTCCTGTTATATTTCAGTACTGAAACAAATATGTTAAAGTTATTTTTCTATTTAGAGTTTCATGTTACTATAATATTTTTTTACTGTATGGTTTTAAACCGTTGCTCCTGTAGAACTGTACTGGAAAAGCTGTTACAACCTCATATTTCATTAGGGTATATTTCGAGTAACTGAAAAAATATTTCATAAATGGCATTATCTATAAAACTTAATTAATTTTTCATCAATATAAATAGCAAATGAAACTTGTGTATCCTAATTTCTAAAAAATGCATGAAAAAGAAGAAATATCCAAAGCATTTCATTACTTTATTTTAAGAACCTTTCTTCCCTTCCTATATAATGTTTCATAGTTGCTTCGAACTTTTAGACAATGCAATAGGTTCGAATTTTTTGTACGTTTAAATAAAATTAAAAACATAACAAGAGTAAGCGAAGAAAACACACAAGAAACATAAGAAAACACACATGAGAAACAGAATAAGAGAAAAAATTCTAAACATAATTTTATTTTTGGTTTGATTTTATAAACTAATTAAAATTGATGATTAAATTAACATGAATATCATAATAATGTATAAAAATCTATAACAGGAAAAGTGCAACCTATCAGTTTATTAGGGAGTAAGATACCATACTATTTCGAGTGTAGTTTTTTATATATAAGAAAAAGTCACACATGACAGTTAGAGCGAGGAATACCTTTAAACCCTTAAAGGTAGACCTTGTTTTTTAATAAATTCTATTTTGCCAGAAAATATTGTCTGCTATCTATTTTACTATGCTACCTGAAAATTTATTTTGAAACTCAAACCACGCACAAATAATGTCCCCCAAGAAAGTATCAAGAATTTGTCAGGACTGAGATTTTTTTTATTAGTTCGCCCCATTTCGCCAAATCTATTGTTGGCGTAAAACCATTACTCTTAAGCGTTTGGTCATTATTCGCAACCGGAAGCATCATCTTGCTCCGGAACGGTGGCCTTGTTAGGGCTAACCTTAATTGATTGATTAAGTTGTTTCTATCACGAAGTGTAGAGAACTCTATTGGGACAAAGGGTCGGACATGTGAGCATAGAAGGGAAAGTCCATTCAAGTGGAAAATGACTTTTCCTGCCGATGCGCGCTTAGAAGTTTATTGGACTAAGTCCTTTAAGAAGAAAGTCTTTGAGAAGGGAATGGATCATTGCAAAATAGACTAAATGCAATCGAAGATTAGAAGATTCTGTGAAATATGACAGCATTTTTTCATTCATAGTTATTGTTGGAATCGTTATTAAAACTGACAATTACCAAACGCATTGCTTAAAAAATATTAAAACTGTGATTCGTAGTAAAGGTGGCTCAGAAAATAGAGCGTTCGCCACTCAATGAAATGACCCAGGTTAGAATTTTAATCCACAGCGGCCACTGTGCTGACATAAAATATCCTCCGAGGTATACGGATCATGAGCTAGAATCCCCTTGGCGTCGAGTGAACTGAAGGAGATTTTCGTGGTTTTCTTCTCTATAGAACACATGTGCGTGTTCGTTTCATCAAAATGCCTTCCTCTATGGCGAGCTTGCAACATTACTTGTTCCAGGAGTTCCCTTGTCTTCTGTGTTTTGTTCAAATAAACGGCTTCGAAGTTGGTCATTAATAGCCGTAAACTTAGAATTGAGTCGGCTCCCTCACAACGGTTATAAAGAAAAATAAAATTCTTCCATCATAAATAATAACTTGGGAAAAATGTATAGCTAATAAAAACATTTTTCATGAAACATTCATTTTTCATAAATTTTTCTTGAAACTCATCATATCTTAATTCACTTCTGCGTAAACTAATCTTTATGATTTATTTTAAATGAATAAGCGAAGGATTTCATTATAAATAATTTTTAAAAAAGCCAGAGTTAAGACTTCTAAATCTATAATAAAAGACATATTCTTTTCTCTCTCATTCTCCATCAAAATAAGAAGGAGGTATTCTGCAGGCATACACCTTAATACGTTTTTAAACTATTTTCCGAAAATAATTTTAAATAAATATGTAGATCACCCTATCATGGACTGCAATAGTGGCACAACTCAAAAAACATGCGTTTTGGACTAAGAACAGGCGTAAATATGAAAATACACATTCTTTCAGAAACAATACTAGTACAACTCATAATTCAACTTGAAGGTAATCTTCGTTTAAGTAAACTAAAGCATTTCTTATGCATTTTGCGTAGCAATGAAAACTTTAAACCCACTTATCTCCAAACTTGAATTTTTGAGTTGTGCCGCTATTGTAGCTCATGAGCCATTTAAGCAAGGAAGAAACAAAAATTTTAACGAAATTTTTTGCGTTACAACAAAATATACGGCACTGAAACTTGCTGGAGAAAATTTTGAGATATTTATAAATTTATTACTTTCCTTTTCTCCCACTTTCTTCCTGCAATCAAACAGGTTTTGAATTTTCAGTACCACGTTCCTCAGTTGGGAATCGTTAATTTTCGACTGAGTTTTTCTTTCTCCTTAGTTTCAATATTCAATTGCAATCATTAAATAAAAGTACTATACGTTAAAAAAAAAAGAAACACACTTTACAAGTTTAGATTTCATGATTGGATCTTAACGTACTAGGACTCACTACAAATAATGAGAAGGGTGACTTCGAATATGCTAATTAAATAGCACAGTCAATAATTTAAATAAATAAATTCGAAAAAAAATGCATTTCCTCAGGATAAACATACATTTTTTTACGATGGATTCGAATTTCTGACCCTTTAAAATATAGGGGGTAGCCACAATCTGGAAAATATGGTCTCAATAGTTTGGCCATGAGAGCTGTCAAAAGTTTGAACCTCTTAATGTTAATTTTACTTTTTCCCTGTTTCGCTATGTATCGAAGACTTTTTTTTAACGAATTGAAATTTTTTGCACGCAGTTATAATACTAGTTTTTCCAAAAATAATTTCATGCAAATTTTTTTTTAATATTTATTCATTTAATATTTTTATTATTTAATTTGACATAAGTCAAAAATTTTGCAATGCAATTAATATACAAATAAATATATATATATATTTTTTTTTTCAAAATAAATTTTTACTTCATTTTTAAAGATTGTAATCTTGTTTGGGAAAATATATAGTTTGAGCAAAATCGATTAAATAGTTGAAAAATAATTAAATTGAGAAAACGAATTTCAAATATATGTCTTCTTTAATAATATGTGATACAATTATAATGAATTTATTTTTCATCAGTAAAAAAAAATAAGATACATCAAATCCCTTTGGATGGAACATTACGTCGGAATTATGAACTCGGATTTTGAATTTTCGGATCAAATTATGTATTATTTTTTAATTATGTTTCAAAGCATTGTTAAGCAAAAAAAAAAAAAAAAAAAAAAAAAAAAACAGAATAAAAGAAATGAAAATACAAAAAGAAAAAGAAAATAAAACAAAAATAGTATAATAATAAGAAAATAAATAAATAAAAATTAAAGTACCAAAAATAATTAAAAAAAAAAACCTTTTTAATGCTATCCAGAGTTCATTAAAAATCCTGAAAGTTCTTAAATCCTTTAGGAAGCAAACAGAAGGGTTTAAAACATACACATCTACTATATAAACCGTCTAAAGATATCGTTTGGAAATTATAGAATTTCAAATAAAGTATGTACAATAATATTTGAAGAGAATAAAATTTATTATAATCAAGAAGCCAAAAAAAAAAAAAAAATAGTAATTATAATACACAATGGACACTAGAGTAGTCTATACATTCATAAAGAAAAACAGAATAAAGAAAATCTAAATGCAAAAGGAAAAAACATAAATAAAACCAAAAAGAATAAAAATAATAAAAATCAAAAAATAAATAAAAATTAAAAAAACAAAAAGAATAAAAAAAATTCTTTTAATGCTACTTAGAATTAAGGGTCCCAATTCCTTTAGAAAGCAGAGAGAAAGGTTTTTAATATAAGCTGTTACTAGTTTTTTCAAAAATTAATTTTATTTAATCAGGTTTTTAAAATTTCATATTTGCCTTCATAGCATTAGCGAGCTACTTTTCTCAGAATCAATCGTGAAGCACTTTGCGTTGTTTTTTTTTCAATAGCACGGCAGTATAATAATTTTTTAATGATTTGAAATTTACTCCATTCCATTGTTTCAGCTTATAAAATATACAAAATAAAGAAAAAATATTGATAGATATTAATAATTTTTACTAGCGTGAAAGAATCTTTTTAAAATCGGCGATTATTTTAAGAAAGTTTACAATCTTTTGTTTTTAAATTTTAAACCTAATTTTCCAGGCACTTCTTTTTAGCATCATAATAAACCTAATTTAAAACTTTGCTATGCCATTTAAAACATTCGAACAATTACTTTTTTTCATACATCTTACTGAAGAAACTCTGGCCTTAAGCCTAAATTAGAACTAAAAGTTTATACCCATTGGTATTCGATCTTCACTTCTGCAAGAGAGCAAATCGAAGCAATCAAATTCTTTAGCGGTACGCAAATTAAGAGAATTACTCATTTCTAAAAATTTTACTTATTAAATTAGAAAGCTAATTTAACAACACTCTGTTTTTATTCAAACTAATTAGAAACAAATGTCTAACTGTTGCCAGAATTAGCTAATGAAAACGTCATTTTCTATTCTTTAATGCGCCAAATACATACGTTATCGCCATTTCCTTACGCCGAAGGCTTTTCTGTTATGATGTTGGCGCTGTTAATGAAGCTAATTAACGCGACTTGTCGACTTTTCTCGTGCTATACGATCGTAAGAGGTAAAATAAACATCTTTTATTTTCATTTTTTTTTGTGGCATTTTATGTACTGCTCTCAGTTAATTACGTAAAACCCGTCACATAGTTGTTTCTTCGCAATTCTAATGATTATGTTATTGACTGTTGTGTGCATAATTTATTACCTCCAACCCAACACGGATATAATCAGTACGGAAAATATTAGTTTCTTGTGTTACGCTGCAATTTATAAATTAGAGAAAAGGAGCAAAATAAAAATGCAATTTTATGTTATGTCTCTGTAGGGAGATCTTTATTTTCTAAATGGGAAACATAAATGGCATCGAAACGATAAAACTGGAAGATAGATGGTTATTTGTAAGTTTAATTGATAACAATGGAAAGATATTTGAATTTAAGTTACAAATTTTGCAAATACTTTGAAGAAAAAAAATTGAATATTTATTTACTAACCCATTGATGTTCAATAATTAAAAGTGATATATTTATTAAAAACACATTGGAGAGAGAAGTGTAAAACCGGGTTAGAAACTAATCTGGTTAGATCCGGGTACTCCAATTACGTCACAATTAGTTCTATTTTCTAAGGGACCAACTCTGAATTAACTTTACCAGTCAAGAAGAAGGACATACCACCATAATGGCGTGTTGATTAAATCACGGCATACATAAGTTTGTTTTATTTCTTCAACTCACTATTTTGTTTTTAAAAAACTATTCTTATTTATTGGAAATTGCAGTTAAAAATTTTATTTGGTCCAATTTAAATGTCATGTTAACTAAATGTTTAGTAAAGATTCGTATTCATCGTAAATGTTATGTTAATGCAATGTTAACTAAAGATTCATACCTTATCGAACATTAAAGGATTTAGTTTAATAACAGTATTGATCGATATCCTCTGCTATCAGGGTAAGATCGCGGTCACCGGGTGATGTGAGAATATTCTGGGTATATATATATATATATATATATATATATATATATATATATATATATATATATATATATATAAAGTTTCAATTAATCATTTTATGTTAATTCTTTTCTGTAAATCTTTTTATTTTAATTTATTATTCTAATCGAAACGCTTTCTCTCACTTTTAAATTCGCATTCTGTAATTAAATCTATTTTTGGCTCAAGTATGCATTCATTAAAAGTAAAGACATTTTCCCTTTACTCTTTGTACGAATCGCACGACCTATTTAGTAAACAAATAACAATTACTAAGATTTCCCTCTTTCCCTAAATTGAAACATTTTACGGATTTACTTTGCAAGATTTTCCCTAACTTATAATCGAGGAGCACAATTTTTCGTAGCAGTTTTAGAGCTGATCTCTGTCTAATAACTAATACATAAATTTTGTACCCTCCTTCCTTGCCTTTATAATCCTTTAATAAGGATTATTAAAACACATAAGACATGTTTTAATAATCCTTATATATATATATATATATATATATATATATATATATATATATATATATATATATAAGAGAGAGAAAAACGAAGAAAATTAAGAAGTGGTTTATTAACTGTGATAACCTGCAAGTATATAGAACTCATAAAAAAAGGTTAAAATATGGAGCAAGCTTGGGGAATAATACAAATAAAAAGAAAAAAAGAAAAACTATTAAAAAAAATATTTTTAAAAATATATAAAAAAAATATTCATTTAAAAAAAAAAAACTTTCAAAAAACGGGGGAAAATCAAGACAAAATTCTCTTCATCAGCTCACACGATTATATCCGCAGAAAGGAGAATTTTCATATATTGTATCAATTTGGATATATATATATATATATATATATATACATATATATATATATATACATATATACATATATACATATATATATATATATATATATATATATATATATATATATATACATATATATATATATATACATATATACATATATACATATATATATATATATATATATACATATATATATACATATATACATATATACATATATATATATATATATATATATATATATATATATATATATATATATATATATATACATATACATATATATATATATATATACATATATATATATATATATATATATATATATATATACATATATATATATATATATATATATATACAGAGAGAGAGAAGATGGCGGATGACGATAGTGGAAGCTAATAATGAGACATTTTCTTAAATTGTCAACAAAATTAGTCAAAATTGTGCAAATTTTAATTGCAATTTTCCAACTCTTTAATAAAACTTTTCAAGACTGCCATAGTAGTTGGCTTCTCTGAAAATCTGTCTTAAAAGTATCTTGATTTCTATTCATAAAACATTTAAAATTAATATGTATCGAAGTAAATATGTGTTTACTTTTTTGAAATATTCTTTTTTAAATATTTAATATGCATAAGACATTGTAAAAAAATTTAAATAACGATTGTTAAATTTATACGAGTATTTATTTATACATATTTCAAGGTAACAAGAAATCTTGTATTTGTTGAGGTAAAATTTCCAGACAAGTTGTCAAAACTTATCTTAGCAACGTGCCGACAAAGTTAAGATTGAAATCGTAATTAATTGCAGACGTGTCTAAACTTTTGGCATTATGTCAGAAGTTAAAACATGAAAATCACGAAATTATACAAAACTGTCATTTTAATTTTTTTTAACAACTAAGACACATTTTAAATTTAATTTTCCTACAAGGAATATGCTCGAACTATTTTCAACTCGAAATAGTTTTGTGGCTATTATAAAGTAAAATGTTAGGCCTTTTTTTGGGATTGTTAACTTAAAAGATTAATTTTTCATAAACGTTGTCTTAAGCGATTGTATCACATTATAATCGTATGATATTATGTGATTTTATTTAATGTACTTCAGGATACAAAATAAAAACAGATATTTAATAAACGTTTAGTGGAGGGCTATTTTTCAAAGCTTCGCTAACTACCAAAGTAGAAAATATTTTTAGTTCATTTAATGATTCAATTTTATATCAATTTATTTTTTGAAAATGGAGAGAAAGGTCTATTTTGCATAACTTAAATTAGCTCCCAAAGTGAAAAATATGTTTAATGCTAATGTGAGTTTGATAAAATTAGTTTTAATGTCTACATAAACAAAAAATCTTTAAAAAGCTTTTACAAAAAATCTTTTTTTTATGTAGTTGCCAATTTTTATTTGTTATTGAAGAATTTCTCAAGTGTAGAATTAAAACAAGAAAAAAACACGATTCTGATTTGCATTTTGAACTATTTTAGGTCGTGGTTTACAAGTTTACTTATAAATTGGGTAATTGAACAATGAATCACATATTTTAATGTATGATTTATAGTCTAATTTTCAAACATTCGAAGAAAAGACGCCAAAATTCCCTGATGTGTTTTAAATTGAAAATTCTCTTACATGAAGTTGTAAAAGAGTAAACCAATAATTTTTAAGTTTCAGCCGACCACAGCATAATACGCACTTTCAATTGCAAATTAATGTGTTATTTTAGAAATCTCTTAACTTTTACAGAAGAGAACAAAAAAAGTGTATAACATGCTTTAATAGACATGATAACATACTTTCTTGGGTTCACACATGATTTTTCAAGCATATAATTTTAAGAAGCTTTCCTTAAAAATTTTGCAGGAAACTCTACAAAATTATACAATTTATTGAAACACAGTTAGCTAAAAATGTAAAAAAAGGGGATTAATGATTAGAAATCTATGAAACAAAACTGAAATCAGCAACTTTTCTAGCATATTTCTTTCAGTTTACTATTAAGAGATAAAGCAAAGAATGTTTTCCCTTTTAATATAATTAATTTGCAATGTAAGTCATAATGGTAGTTACGATTGAATAGTTATATAAATAAGATGAATTGAGTTTCTATCACTTCGTACAATTTTAGCAGCCCGTAGCATCCCTGAATATGAAAATTCTTCGAACTCTACGTCAACAATCTTTCTTTTAGCAGCAAATGTTTAAAAAGGTTTTGCATTGCTACACGATTTTTGACGCAATTTGAAAGTTTATACTTAGAGCCTTTAAAGCAGCCCTAGCCAAGCGTTATCTCCTGCCGAAGTTAAGGGTGACGGGTTCACGCAATTTCCTCGTTATGTTCCAGCCAGAACCCTCGATGGATTCTACGTGTCCATCTCTGAATTGTTCTATTTGTCCTTCTACTTAAAAATGGTTTATAAGCCTAAATTGAGCATACTAGCCTGGCAATGTATGTAATTTCAATAAAGCTTTTATGAATTTTGTTCTTTATAATCATTTCAAATTTACAGAATTATTGTTGGAGGTTAGCTTTTATTTAAATTTTTTATTTTATTATAATTTTAAAAGCATCCTTGTACAAATATCGCAATCTTATAGCATAATTTTGAAATTGCTTGCATTAAAACTGAAAATAATTTATTAACTTCCTCTATTATATAAACTATATGATTAAAATATATGATTAACAACTTTAAAGCAAGTTTGATTTCTTACAAAACGTTGTAGGCAGAAAAAAACTTTAAATCAACATATATATTAAGGTATAATTTTTCTAACACTAAAACCTAATTATACTAAGCAGCTCAAACTTGCATCTAATATCTATTGTTCAAACAAAATAATTATTAAATTTATATGAGTGTTACGTGCAAAACTAACGTAAATATGATATCAATTCGAAACACTATAAGGTTTTTTCCCCAAAAAGTTAAAATTTATTTTTGCGCGAGAGCAAAATAAACAAATACGTTTTTAGTTTATTCATTTCAATTTCATGTCATATTTCTTCTAAAGATAGTTTCCCTGAATATAAATCTCCAATCAGAAAACTGACAATCAAATGGGTTTTAAAAAATGTTGTCTTTTATTCATGGATGTGTGAGATTTTATCGGTCCTAGAATAATATGTTATATTGCTTTTTTTTTTTAAAAAAAAATCGATTTACTCGCATTCGTAAAGTTGAATATACTACAGTTGAAATTGTTCAACCTAGTTCTTCGGAATAAGAAATGCTTTTAACAAATGAGAATATATATAGTTGTTTTGAACTGAGTGAAAGGATGATAGCAGCGGAATTCACAAAGAAAATATCTCTTGTCACAACTGACAAAACTTTTGTGATTTACCGTCAAAAAGTCTTTTACTATAATTTTTATGAAGTGATTTTAGAATTTAATTTTATATTTTATGAAAAATAATTAATTAAATCGAATCTAGTCAGTTTTTCTGTCAATTTTTGTTTAGATTAAATTTGATTATACATCGTTATTTGATTGTAAAAAAAACTTCAAAATGTGAAAATTATTTGAACTCTTTAGTTGCTCCTATTTATTCATAACTATTTACATAATATTATTTACATGACATAACATATTTGCATAACATAACTATTACTCCTCTTTAGCCTTATAACTAATTTTTATTAATTTAAATGCTATTTTATTTTAAAGGCAACTTTAGCACAATGAGAACGAAGAAAACTATTTAATATCTTTGAATAACGTGATTAAGTTACTTTACTCGTACAACTTTAAATAACGTATATTTTTTGAAATTCTTTTTGAAATCCTATTTCTTTGAAACTCTTAATTTTAACTCTTGAACTCTTGAACTCTTTGAAACTCTTAATTTTAACTCTTGAACTCTTGAACTCTTTGAAACTCTTAATTTTAAGCAAACGGAAAAATTCAACCGAAAATGCTTAATATAAATAAACTTTAACACGTTCACACCTGTGGCCCACGTTAGATTGTCTCATCGGCCGGCGCGTACCACCGGTGGCGTACTGGAGTAAAAACTGGTAACAAATAAATTTCATATTTTAGTTTTTTTCCGGGAATAATAAAAATCCATAACTACCAATTGTTTTTAACGGATGCAATTTTTATATTGAATTGCTACTTCGCCGTGAAAAATTTCCTTACAGCGAATTGTTATTGTTGAGAATAGATTAACTCCTCCCGAATATTATCTAATATTGAAATAGTTCTTCTACCAGCATTTTCTCTTTTCCGTCCCGCTTTCAGGCCTGGGTGTGAACAGCCGGCGTGAACGTGTTACTTTGAACACGGTGGATACATGCCTTGGTGCTCTTAAAGTATATGAAAAATGAAATAACGTGTTAAATTTTGATAAACTTACTTTAATTTGATGTTTAATCTCAACTTTCAGTTGAAGAAACTCACTACCTTTCCGTCTGAGCATAAATGTTTCAACTGCAGAACTTTAAATGAAATGCAATCTTGGTCCTCTTAACCTCTTCGAGACGGGCGAGACATATATATATATATATATATATTCTCAGAGTGTCGATAATCAGAGTGTCGTTTCAACTCCAGAACTTTAAATAAAATGCAATCTTGGTTCTCTTATCCTCTTCGAGATGGGCGAGACATATATATATTCTCAGAGTGTCGATTCAAATCCAGAACTTTAAATAAAATGCAATCTTGGTCCTCTTAACCTCTTCGAGACGGGCGAGTCATATATATATTCTCAGAGTGTCGATAATCAGAGTGTCGTTTCAACTCCAGAACTTTAAATAAAATGCAATCTTGGTCCTCTTAACCTCTTCAAAACTGGCGAGACATATATATATTCTCAGAGTGTCGATTCAACTCCAGAACTTTAAATAAAATGCAATCTTTGTACTCTTAACCTCTTCGAGACAGGCGAGTCATACATATATTCTCAGAGTGTCGATAATCAGAGTGTCGTTTCAACTCCAGAACTTTAAATAAAATGCAATCTTGGTTCCCTTATCCTCTTCGAGATGGGCGAGACATATATATATTCTCAGAGTGTCGATTCAAATCCAGAACTTTAAATAAAATGCAATCTTGGTCCTCTTAACCTCTTCGAGACGGGCGAGTCATATATATATTCTCAGAGTGTCGATAATCAGAGTGTCGTTTCAACTCCAGAACTTTAAATAAAATGCAATCTTGGTCCTCTTAACCTCTTCAAACTGGCGAGACATATATATATTCTCAGAGTGTCGATTCAACTCCAGAACTTTAAATAAAATGCAATCTTTGTACTCTTAACCTCTTCGAGACAGGCGAGTCATACATATATTCTCAGAGTGTCGATAATCAGAGTGTCGTTTCAACTCCAGAACTTTAAATAAAATGCAATCTTGGTTCCCTTATCCTCTTCGAGATGGGCGAGACATATATATATTCTCAGAGTGTCGATTCAAATCCAGAACTTTAAATAAAATGCAATCTTGGTCCTCTTAACCTCTTCGAGACGGGCGAGTCATATATATATTCTCAGAGTGTCGATAATCAGAGTGTCGTTTCAACTCCAGAACTTTAAATAAAATGCAATCTTGGTCCTCTTAACCTCTTCAAAACTGGCGAGACATATATATATTCTCAGAGTGTCGATTCAACTCCAGAACTTTAAATAAAATGCAATCTTTGTACTCTTAACCTCTTCGAGACAGGCGAGTCATACATATATTCTCAGAGTGTCGATAATCAGAGTGTCGTTTCAACTCCAGAACTTTAAATAAAATGCAATCTTGGTCCTCTTATCCTCTTCGAGATGGGCGAATCATATATATATTCTCAGAGTGTCGATAATCAGAATGTCGTTTCATCTTTAGAACTTTAAATAAAATGTAGCATTGGTCTCTTGACCTCTTCGAGACGGGCGAGTCATATATGTATTCTCTGAGCGTCGATAATCAGGGTAAGAAAGATAAAACTGGTAGACAAACTATTTTTATAGCAGCTTATTTGTGGACGGGGTAATAATAGTTTGTTTTATTTAATTCACCACAACCTATTAAACTTAAGCTACAGCTTTTTATTTTTTACTATCCTGATTCTGATTCCGTACTAATAAAATTATGACTCGCCCGTCCCAAAAAGGGTAAAAAATATGCGTAGTGAAGCATGTGTTTATATTGATTAAGATACAATCTAAACATCGGATTTTTGAAACTCACTTACTTTCAGTCTCAACATAAATGCTTTAACTGTTTATAGTTTAATACGTTAATAATATCTTAAATAAAATGCAGTGAAAACGCATCTTGGTACTATTGGAAAAATAACAGTAATAAAAAAACTGTGTCTATTTTTAAAAATAAATATCATTAAATTGGGCTATAATGATTCACACCTTTCATTCATATTTCATTATTACAAAAGAGAACCAGAGAGACAAAATTCATATAAAATTTGCATTATAAATCTACCAAGTTTTTTTTCACAACTGTGACGAAAACTTTTGGGCTTCAAACCCTATAATATTTGAAACAAGAGACTATATTTTATATCCGGTTTAAACTATTAAAAAACTACTACAGTTTTTTAAACAAAGATAGTCCACTTAACTCACAGTGAAGAATTCATAATATAATCTTCAAAAACT